>PVJA010021738.1:0-35176 GCA_004027025.1 Myocastor coypus
CAGGCCAAGGATCCTGACCCAGCCGGCGTGCGTGCGGGCTCAGCTCCCAGCGGTGGGGTTTGGGCTGGGCTGGGACAGGAAGTTAGTCTCGGGAACGCAGAGGCGGGGCAGAGGGGCGCAGGGGCTTACCCGCGGCGGGTGCGCAGGCTCAGCTCCCAGCGGTGGGGTTTCAATAGCAGACTTTTAATAAATATTTACTGAATGAATGATTGCATAAATCAAGAGTTAGAAAGAAAGATTGCAAAACAGAAAGACTCTCAGAAGCAAGCTGAGAGTCTCAAAGAAAGGTGCTTCTCTTCTTTTTATATGTATAGTTTCAATACTGCATGCATCCCACAACTTCCTTCATTTTTAAGCATTTGTATAGATGTGCAGTATATTATGCTGGACCACCAATTAAAACAAAATATATAAAAGGCCACTCTGTAAAGCGTGTCATTTTCCTTTTTAATACTAGTTTCATCAAAACAAAACAAACATATACTGTGATCACTCAACTCTAGGGTCAGCAACTTGTTCTCTCAATTTCTAAATCCCAAGGTAAATATCTTTGAGATAGAGGAAGGAAGAGAGCTTTAAAAGAGTTGCCAGTTCTTTTGTTGTCTTATGCAGACTAGAGTATTCTGTTTAACTATGTCTTCCTTAGGAGAAATCAAGTATTTGAAGAAAAATACTTTTCTGGTATCTGAATGCAGTCTTTCAATAAAGAACGAAGATCAAAGAGGGTGTATTTTCTAATCTTTGAACATTAACAATGCTCCTTGTACTGCAAAATGGAATTACTTAGGGCTGTTAAGGAGACCCCTGTAGTTTTGAGCATAAAAATGGAATACCTTAATATAATACGTGAAATTAATTGTAACATATTTAATATCCTTCAAATAAATTGGAATGAACAAGGTACTTGGCACTTGGATATTTATTTTAAATGTTTCACCAAGTGCAAGAACCTCTATGTCTAAATAATTTAGCACAGATAAAATATCTTTCCAATGTTCAACATTTTTGTGTCTATAGCTTTTATTATAAGAAATTCAAGAGTTTTGACACTAAATAATGTTTGTGAACCAGTATCCAAGTAAAAAAAAAAAAAATGAATGGATGCTAGATTAGCATGTGGTCTACATCGGAAACAAAAGAACACTCACAGTCAGAAATTTTAATATGTTTGTCCGTGCTCTGTTCAGAATGTAAGACTTCTTTATGGAAACAGAGATAAAGGGCTCAGAGTCCATAGTTCTAATGAAAATAACTTGTTTTATGATTTGGGTAGAGTTCACAGCTCACTGAGTGGTGGAAAAAAAAATCTCATGGATGTATTACTCAAAGATAACTGCTTCATTTATTTTGAATTGTCTTATTCCAAAAGTCTATGAGTATATAGCTTATCTTTTATGTTTTTATTTTATATTCTTAGCTTTTTTAATTATAGGAATCTTTTGCCAAGGAATGCATTTGCAGGAAATTGAGATACACATTCTGTACGATGAAGGCAACTGGGTTGTCTCCATATTTGACAATTCAGTCATGCCCTTTGTTCCTGGATATGAGAGAAAATCTGTTTCTGCTCTCAATTGGGAAGCCAGCATGGGTTAGACCAGATGGCTGTTGACCTTCAGGCAATAGAGAATGGTAGGGATTCCCAACTGTTCTCATTACGGGCCAGTGACCTCCTTTGGAGCAACAGCCCGGAGAATCTGACACCTACAAAATTTACTTTCTCCTTGAACACTAGATTTTCTGCTAGGCGTTTGTTGAGATGCTCTAAGTTACCTCAGTGTCAATGTCAATACCTGGTCAGTGTTGCAAAGATTATATTTTGTCCACTGAGGGCTAGATGAAGGTATTGTAAATGTCTTGCTAAGTAATAGAAGACCTTTAAGTCCAGAAGACTAGCAGTGCTACAATAACTTTTCTATTTTTTTTCTGTTCTTATGCATAGGCCCCAAAAGAATACTTAAAAGATAAATAATGCTAGTCATCATGCTCTACATTATCCATATTTCAGAAAATGTATCATACAAAAAGTTAATGATTGCAAGTACTGTTTTGTTTCATTATGTTTCACAATACCAGTGAGGTAGCTTCTGTTGTATTTTGCTAAACTAAAGATACAATGTTACACAAACTAGTAAATGGAAGAATTGTTACTTGATCAAGCCTGTCTCACCAAGCTGAGCACTGGCAAGTTTAACATATTATGTTCCTTTACTTGTTTCCCTTTGTTACTACAGAGAGACAACTAAATAGGCTTAAAAATATATCTCAAAATCATCAAAGTCCTACATATATTTCCTTCAAACCTGCCCAAACTCTTGTTTATACACTTTAAAGAAATAAATGGCTATATGTAAGAGATATGTGCACTTGCTACAAACTAATGGATTTTTGACAGAAGTTAGAATTGTAAGATTTTTCTCTTCTTTATCTGTCAAGTTGCCTTTTTGATTTGATCTGATCTGACATCTCCCCCAGGATATCTGAATGTGCAGGGTTACAGTTCTTCTGTCCACTTCCTATTGTGCAGTCCAAGAGAAACTGGCATCCTGCTGCGTTGGGTCTCTAGCTCTCTGAACTGCATAGATTAAATGAGCAAAATTGAAAAGATCAGGTCATTGGAACAAGAGTTTCATTTATTAAACCATAAGTGAAGAGAAATTACAAAGATGCCCTTCATTATGGAATATATCTGAATCCAGTATTATATCCTGCATTTACTCATGTAACAGCCCCTCTCTCTCACATAGATAGTCATACAAATATAGCTTCTTTGCCAAACTGTATGCAGGCATATAATGGCTCTGTGTGTGTGTGTGTGTGTGTGTGTGTGTGTGTGTGTGTGTGTGTGTGCGCGTGCGCACGCGTGCGTGCATAATACATCTCTTTTAGGTTAATATTTAAAAATTCATTTTCTTTACATTTAAGTGGAATGATTCTTTCACCTGGATCAGATAGTGTAATTACCCCTCAGGAAGTAGAGTACAGAGTGTGATAACTAACTCCCCGATGAAGACAGAGGTGAATGTCAGGACACTAGGTCTCTGAGAGACTGAGGATATGGCTGATGGCCATTGCTTCTCATTACTTGCTAAACATATATTACTGGCCTTAAAAGAAATTAGCTGTAATCCAGAATGAGTAAAAATGTCCATTTATGTTATCATCCTGGAACTTTAGACCCCTCCAAAGCAGAATCTTCGCTTGAAGCACACTAGTTTCTTCCATGCATTGTGTCTTATTTCCTTTGACTCACCACTAAAGGATTCCAAGAATATCTGTAAGCAAGTAGTTACAAGCTCTAAAAAATGATTTTTATATATTTTGCTGCACATTCAAAGAAACCCATTATATATCTTAAAGGCTTTACATTTTTATCTTAAGCAAAAAGTATAATTGGGCAGAAGGTTATTTATTGGGTGTTTTTGAAAAGAGCAAATAATAGCTTTTGAACAAATCCTGCATTAAGCATCTTCAAAATGAAGCATGAAAATAGTATCTGACAATGGCTTAGTAACTATGTATATACATGGTTATAGCATTTTAATGTTTCTGCCTATATTTTAGGCTCCATTCACAAAATTGTTCCAATATTCTTAGAGATAACTTTATTTAGTTTATTTCTTAGCACAAACAGTCATTTCATAGTTATCATTTTAAAAGTAACAGTTGATATGAAACCATGTTGAATTTTGAAAGAAATTAAGTAATCAATAACTTAAGATAACAAAATTAACCCAATTTGCTTTAGTATATGTCTCAGGTACAACTTCTAAAAATTTGACTTCACAATCCAAAAATCTTTCATTCTTTAAAGGCAGAAATTTTCTTTCTCTGAATAAAAAGTAATTTGCCATGGTGGCTTGTAGGGAAGAAAAATATTACCTGCCTTCTTACAGTAATAATCCAGGCAACATTTTGCTTTACTATGGAAAAATCTCAATTTCAAGAGTCAACCCTTATTTATTGTTTTTGGCTGCTTGAAAGTTTGAGAATTCTGAAATTCTAGCTAGACAAGGTGGAAAAAGTTCTTTCAATTAGTGATGTTTGCTTTGTAAGCATAACTGAATAATTTGGTCATATTGCCATGTATCTAGTATCTGTGCTTTAAAGGTTTTCTTAACCACAATCATTTTCTAATTTAAAAAAATTTATTGTGCTTATTTGTAGTACATAATAATAACCATAGTGGTGAGTTGGTTTATGTTCATAGCACATAGTACATCAGAACTCTGCATGATAATCTCTTTTATCCAGTTAAAATGATAAAAATGTAGTGGCATATGGTGAGATAATTTTTTTTGCATTTATCAAATATTGTATTTTTAATTCTGTTATTCAGAATAAAATTCATGACATGACAGAAATCTCATCAAGTCTTATCACCATAATGATAAGTAGCTTTTGTATTTATGTATTTGTATTTTAGGGAAGGATCTAAAGAGTGTTCAGGTATCACTACTAGATGGGGCTCAAGTGATCTGCCTGTTTACAGCCTCCCAAGAGCTGGGATTACATGGTTACACCGCCACACTTAGTCTCAATTGCCATTTCAGTGTTCCCTGGAGGTATGACTGGCACAGCAGGCCCAGGGATTGAACCCTGTACTCCCGCAATTGTTTGCAGATGCTTTAATCTGCCAAGCTATTTGGCCTTTCCTAAGTAGCTTTTGTATTTAAATTTTCAGGTTACAGAGTCCTTTCCATAGATGTTTCCTCATATAAGTCAACCCTATAAAGTAGGTATTGTATTCCCACTTTTCATATATATATTTGGCCTAAGATACAATGAGTTGCAGTAACTTTTCCAAAAGTATACCCAGAATGAAATGCATTCCTCACAAAAGTAGCATCATGAAGTTGTTCAGAATACTCAGACTCCTGAGTGAAGTATTGCTATGGTTTGATTCTGTGATTTTCTGCAGATTCCTGTGTAGAGGTTTGGCCTCCATCTTGGGACTAGCACAAGATGGTAGAAACTATAAGAGGTATGGCTAAGTGAGAAGTCTTCAGGTTACTAAGCCAGGCCCTGGAAGGGAATTGTGAGACCCTCTAACCCCTTCCTCTTACTTTCTTTTTTTATTTCTTGGTCATGAGTTCCTCCTCTCTATGTCCCTGCTCTGACACTTTTCCTTGTCTCAGATCTAAGTAATGTAACCAACTGATTATAAGCTGGAAGCTGTGATTCTGTAAGCTAAAATTATTTTTTCATTGTAATTTTATTATCTCAGGCATATGGTAGCATCAAGAAGCTGATCAATATAGTAGGTGAAGTCTAACATATTTTAATTTTAATTTTATTTTATTTTCGAAAGACTGCAAAGTGGTAGTAGAAAAAAACAGTATGAGACATTATACAAAATTTCACTAAACAAGTAATAAGAATTAAACAGGATTCTAAAAAGAGTCTGAGAAAATATATTCTGGATAATATAGGGGTACAGCTGATACGTAACTGCTCATTATGATTCATCTAAATTAAAGTACCTATAGCTGCCTAATTTGTAAAAAAAAAAAACAAAAAACAAAAAAAAAACTATAATTTCTACATCTCTCCCTTTGCTCCAAATTGTTTCCTTCCCAATTTTGTCATCTGATTATTTTCTACTCTCTTTCAAGACAACATAGCTATAACCTCTCTTGATTATTGTATTTGTGCCTCCTCAGGACTCGTTTTCTTTTCTTTCTCTCTCTCTCTCTCTCTCTCTCTCTCTCTCTCTCTCTCTCTCTTTCTTTCTTTCTTTTTTGTGGGACCGAGGTTCAAACTCACGACCTTGCACTTGCCAGGCAGTCACTTGTGCCATGAAGCTATCTCCCTGGCCTCTCCCAGGAATCTTCCACAAGTGATCATCCAGGGAATGTTCTCCCAAAACCTTACACTAAGGAATTTAGAATTCTTCATCTTGCTAATGTTCTCCTAAGATAAAATAAAAATATTAGTTTTTTTCTTTTTATTCAAGTTACTAAAACATTTATTGCTCCACATGGGATTTTGTGCACAAATACACAAATATAAGCTTGCTTCACTAAAAATTCCTATTTCCCTCCATCTAGAGATAATTAGAGTCTAGAATAACACAGCTTCTCTGTTAAGGACTTAGCTCTCCTAGAGCATGATTTCAATAAGTTGTTAAACACATTCTCATTTTTCCTTGTTTTTTGATTCATTTATTCTGTGCTTCTAGAGATTGGCTGTAAGACTCAGCATGCCTAACCAAAGAGATGATCCTTTCTTGGGTGTTTATATTTAAATCTTTAAGCCCAAGAAATGCTTTACAAACTTTTTGTTTGTTTGTTTGTGTTTTTTTTTTTTTTTAATTATGGCTGGCTCAGCCTGCCTTGGGGGTGGGCTGGCACAGCATGTGATGCTGGGGATAGAACTGCTATCCCTGTGGTTGCCTAAGCTTCCCTAAGCAGGCGCTTTAGATCGCTGAATTACCTCACCAGTCCACAAATCATTTTCAATGCAAACCTTTTGCAAAGCTACTTATAGAAATATGAAACTGAGAAAATTAACTTGAGCCCATTCACAGGAGTATGTAAAGATATTTCCCCTGTATTAGAGGCAGTAGAATAGTAAACACATGTTTATAGAATGGAGTACTACGAAAAACTCCTACTAGCTCTTTTTGGACTTTCTTTGTCCCTGATATTATTACCATAATGTGCAACTAAACAATAGTGCACAAGTGAAAGTTAAGATTTAAGATACCAAAGCTGTCCCTCTGTCCCATCGTTATTTTTTTCCTACTATCAAATTTCCTGAGACTTTACCTTCCTTTGCAAAATAAATAAATCCCAAACAGGGGTCACTGTTACCCTGCTTGTTTGCAGATTACTTTTAAATGACAAGAGAACCAAGAAAAAGCAGTATCATAAGGCACACATCAATACTGAGACCATTTAAGTGTCTGTGATAATACACGGCAAATGTAGTTCACCACATATAAATGTAAAATAATGAATTTTCATGAACAGAATGCAAACCTGTAAATATCTACTTAACGGAAAGCTGCTATGTCATACCGTTTAGAAAAACATTTCAGAAGTTACTGAAAAAGTGCACCCTTTTAGTCTTTGGCCCAACATTGAATTGCAGTGATACCAGTGAAATTGCTAAAAACAAATCATTTTAAATCAAAAGTAGAATAACAGTTATAAAGAGTAAGTGTATATTTCCTGCTGGAAAATATAGAGAGCATGGACCACTTTGTTTTTAAATCAAGATACAAAAATAGTTGAAAATGGGCCAACTGCTGGGTCCAAAATAACTCTGAAGTTCAAGATAAGTTTTTTGAAGACAGAAATGGTAAAATAATTATATTGGAAACACTAAAATATAAAGAGACTCAATAATGTATCATTGGAAAAGGAACAAAGCATAAAACATGTTTTATAAAATTATATAAATGTCACTGTATTTCCTTAAACCCCTGGAAACAAAAAATCCGTGAAATAAAGACACAAATATTTCCAGGCCAGGATTGTGGAAACTTGCCTGAAACAAATCATTGTATAGTAGGAAAAATAATGGATCTGAATTAACTATTACTTTTTCAGTTTTGGATATATATATATATATATATATTCCAGAAATGAAGTAGATGGCCATGCTAACTCTAAGTCTACCAATTATGTGAGAAGGACTTACTGAAAAATCCTTAGCCATAGTACACATGTTCTGGCCTAAGGTCAAAGCTGACAACAGTGCAAATTGTATATAATTTATACTCAAATAGTTAGAATATGAATTCTTTATGACTTCTGTTTCAGTGGATAGACTAGACATCATAATATATTACCAGAAATGAGAAAAATTATTTTAGATTCACAAAAATTGAAATCTCCCCTAGTAAAATGTAGTTCATTAAACTTCCATTGTTACATCAAATAGTTTCTTTTTTACTTGCAGAAAAATCACAAGCAATGAGTAAATATAATTAAAGGAACAAACTTCAGAATTCCATATCAAAATAGCAATTTCTTTTCCATTTTCTGGTTTATTTTTGGTAATTTTCTGAAATCCTAACTGAATTTTTGTTTTGTCCTTTATCTTCACATGCAAATGAAAAGCAGTTCATATTTATCTTATCAATGGACTCTTTCATGACAACTCAGTGGACAGCTAAGGGTCAGCCTTCCTGTGGCCACTGGATGTAGCTCAATAGAAGAGTGCTTGCCTAGTGTGTTTGCAGTCCTTTGTTTGATCTTCCACACTAAAATAAAAAACAAAACCAAAATTAGTCAATTACATTTAAAATCTCCCCACCTTCACCAAATAGATCAAGTTTTCCTTATTATATTTTAAAATGCATTTTTGGAGCCACACTTTGCTCCTTTTTATCAGTATCACAACATGACAATATGGGCATTAACAATCAGCCTTCACACATAAACCTATAAATGTGGTTTGAGAGAAGAGAGTCAAAAATCTCTGGATAGTTGAGCAAATAACATCTACCAGTTTTATCTGCATTTATTTGGTGATTGTTCCCAGACTCACTTTTGTGTAAAGCAATTTCATTTCTCAAATGTGCTCCTAGACGTCCACAAAATAGATAATCCTAACTGAGATCATCAAACGTGCGACAGCTTTCATGTCCTTGGTTTTAAGCTTTATCTTGGCTGTCTTGACCCATAAATGTGTCTTGAGAGCGATGGCTGAGGTTGCTTATCGGGTCTGTGTACCCAGGAGCCTACTACGGCAGGTGCCCAGGAAATGTGATTGGTGTAGATAACCTGCTTACCGGTTAGGCCTGAGCCAAAAGTCCCAGCACTTGCACTGCTTTCCTTCCGTTTGCTCTTTGGAATCTGCATATGTGGAACATGGGCTGGAGCTGCAGGGTGGACACACAAGTAGGGCAGTGTGTGGCACTTCCCTCCATGTCTCAGACTGAGCCTGTGAGAGTTGCTCAGCGTTCTTTTATGTTTATTATCTCTCTGAGCTCCTTAATCCTGCAATCTCTCCATGAGGCAAGCTATACTATTATCCTAAGTGTGTAAATAGGTGATTGAGGAAATGAATCATCTGGCCCTGAAAAGCTGTGTTTATCTTTTGCTCGCTGCATCAGAGCCTCCTGGTATTCAGCACAACCCCAGCAGGCGGCCAGCCATTGCTTTGGGGGGGGGGGGAGAAATAGGAAAGCTAGATACATGTGCTGAAAGAAAAGACTGTGGGGAACTTGACTCCAAGTTATCTCTTTCTCCCACTAACACTGAACTTTGACTAACTGTCCTGGCTTCTCTCTAACCTAAGACACTAGGGTAGAATAAGAATTTCCACTGCTTTTTCTCTTACCAATTTTCTTAAAAATATATATTTATCCCTCAAACCACTAAATAGTGAACTAAAGATTTGATAAATCCAAGCTGGGCAGTATCTGTGCATTCCAAATTTTATTCCAATTTTGTGTTTAATCATTCATTCACTACCTTCAATCATTCATTCAGCAAAAATCTCCCCAGCCTTCCTGTAATGGCTTTAAATTAATTTTATTGCATACCTTGAAACACATAATAATTGCAGTTATTGTAAGGAATCTGTACATATATTTAGTATCTTGATTCTTCTTTTTTCTTCCCTATTGCCTCCTTGCCCTGCAAACGAGTAATATTACAACAAAGTTATGCAAAGGGTCTAAGGTTCCTGCAGAGAAGACATTCATGTTCCATCAGATCAGGCAACAAATAAGTACAAAGCAAAAGGTAAACTACAGGGTCAAAACAGGCACATGATTTTAAGGAAATGTTAGAGAATGAAGTTGCTCAAAAGCAAAAAGTTGGGGAAGGACTTCCAGGAGTTTCAAAGAGTGAGGCAAAAGGCTTGATAGAAGAATCATGTATAAAGAAAGAAAGCAGTGGTGTGATTATGACTGAAGAAAAATTGTGCGTGTATGTGTGTGTGACCGGGGTTCAAACTCACAATCTTGCACTTGCCAGACAGGCACTTGTGCCACTGAGCTATCTCCATAGCCCCAGAAATCTTAAATGATTGCTAAGAGAAGGTAAAAGTAGAGGAAAGAAAGGGTCCTGATAAGAAATACAAATTGTGTGCTAAAAATGGTGGAAGCCACTGAAGTACCTTAAAGGGGAAATACTTTTGGTGTATCTATCTGAAAGCACCATACAGAATGGACTGGAAGAAAGGCAGCCTTTTCCTTTAAGCAATAACTCATGCTAGGCTAGCATAAGACACCTACAGTTACCGTTTTAACTTTTCTCTGTTTATGTTGTATCTTTCTTCCCCTTTTTGGTGGTACTAGAGACTGAACCTAGGATCTTCGCCCTGACCAAGACTCCTCTTGTTTAATATTTTATTTTATTTTATTAATGACAGTGTATGACTAAGTTATTAGAATGTGCAGGCTGGAATTCAACTTGTGATTTTTTTTTAACCTCAGCCTCCCAGAGTGCTAAAAATACATGGGTTCACTCTGATGTCTGGTTCCTGGATTCACTGCAGAGACTTGATCCCTACATATAAGCTCCTTTCTATAAGTAGTTCACGAAAATCCCTTAAAATAGTTTCAAAAAAAAGTAGAAAATAAAATATAAAAATGTAAAACAGTTCTCAGCATTCTTGTTTTATAAGAACAATTAGTGTTCCATATACTTATGTAAATTCACACATATGCAGACTCATGCATATATCATACATATGCATTGTTTTTCCTACAAAAATACAAAGGCATATAAAGAATGAATTGCTATTAGTTAATTTTATCCAGAAAGCATAAGCAGAACAAAAGTCAGAGACAAAAGTCTTAATTTTTCTATTCTTAATTACAAATGACTTTAATAAACTACTTCATAATTCTAAATGACTACATTTTCTAATGGGCATTAATGAGTAGCATACATACTAAATTAAAATTGTGATTGGAAAACAACAACTGTAGCTTACTGGAGGGATTGACAAGTGGTCCTCAGTAACTTGATAACTTTATAAAACATTGAAAATATTAAAAATAAATTGGAGATGCATGGGCTCTAGAGCTGTTTCTGTCTCATCGATTTCTTACATTAGGCTAGTCTTATCTTCTTTCTTACCTATTGAAAGACAGTGATAGTTTCTTTCCACAGTAGCCTGGGAGTTGTTTTGATAAATTATTTAATATGTGTAAACTATGTTCCAGAAACTATTCTATACTCTTACATATATTGTTATTATTGTGGCTGTTCATTTAGATTGAACTACTTCACATTCAAGGTGTTTTTTTAAAGATAAATTTTTGACAATTCAAAGTGTTTTCATCACATTAACAATGGCCATAGCTCAAGAATGTAGATGCCAGGGGTCAGCTATAACTTCCCTTTAGCGAATCTTCATTGTTCTCATCCTTGTCCACCTGCATTTAAGTGTTGTGAAAGTCTCCAGTTTCTGGACCTTTTCATTCCTAGCCAACTGATCTCTTCTTGATTTACTCTTGAGGAATGAATCCATGGTCTAACTATAAAATCATTCACTTATTACTCTCAATTTACTCTCAATCTTTTTGTTTCTTCCCTACTGATCCAGAACCCTCCTAGTGCCAAATAACAGTTCCAAGTAAACATCACTATGTCCAAGGTGCAGAGATTGATGGCACCAACAAATTATAATTTCTATCTTAAATGGTTCATTAAATGAATAAAGACCATTTTCAAACTATGAAGTTGATTGAAGTTCATTTTATCGTCACAATATACTTTATTATAGTGTCTTATGAGATGTGCCACAAAATGATCTGTGACAAAACCAAATTGTTACAAAATATCCACCTGCTAATATTAAGGAATACTTTTAAACATGGCTATGTTCATGTTCCTCAAATTGTTACTACCAACCCTGTTTCTCACATTTCTCTTCAAAACTTCCTATTGTTTCCTGGTTTCTCCCAGCTTCTGTGCCTCCATACTTCTCTTTCTGCCTAATTCTACTGCATAGCTATCGAATATATTTACTTTAACAACACAGTTTAATGGCCCAATATCCAGAAGCCTGATATTACATACATTGTTAAGACTCTGGACTTTAGGGAGATTGAAATAGTGAGATTGGGAGAATGACTGCATATTAGTATGGCTATGTTTTTTGTCTACATTACCTAGAAAACAAAAATCACCTAAAACTGAGACAAAATTTAAAGAAATCCCTTGAAATGCTGTTTTCCATAGACAATCTCCAACAGCATCACTCTGTTTTGAAGTGTTATTTCTTAGACTCTACCTTCTGGATAACTTGTTATGTGGCAGAAGCATTTCTATCGTTTTCCCAGGTGAACAATTGCACTGTTTGAGAAGCTCTGCTCTGAAGTCACAGATATGTAATGAAGGCAAGAGGTGTAAGCACTTTCAGGAACCCAAGCAGGTTATGCCAGTGTACACTGAAAGCAGTTCTTATCTTGTATAAAATAGATCAAATCATTCAGGTCTCAGATGTTGTTATATTCACAAAAATGTGAATCCACAGTTACCAAGTGTGTTAATTTTCTGATGCTAGAAGGCTGATCTTTAGTGTGAGAAAGCTTCTGATTTCATACAGTAGCCAATCATTAGCAATTTGTTAAAAACTAAATTTGAGGTATAGAAAACATGCTGTGAGTGAGGCTGAAATTCTTGGTGTAGAGCAACCCAAGTACTACAGCTAGAAAATACAAGATTTTCAAGGCTAAACTAGAAAGGAGGACAGCTAAGTTGGAAGAGTCCAAGAAGAAAGCAAACAAAGGGGAGGTCAAGGGAAGAGAGGCTTACAAATGAGGGTGGTCCCTGGTGTCATCTGCCATGCGGAGGTCAAGTAGGAAGTAGGAGGAAGACTCGAAACAGACAACTGGCAATTAGGAGGTCACCAGTGACTTTGGTGGAAGCACTTTCAGACTGGCAGGGCAGAAGCCAGATTGTAATGATCTGAGAATGAGAGGATTTTAAAAGACAGCAAGAAATAAAGCACAAACACTATATTTTTTTCAGGCACTTGGCAACGAAACTGAGAGTACAATAACATAGTGTATTGAGAGATTAAGGCAGCACAAAGAAAGCCAGTTTATAACATTTTCATTAAGACATGACATGTATGGAAACATAGACAAATCACATATGTGGAGCTCAGCTCATTGTCCCAAAATAAACACTCCTATGTTTGAGGTAAAAATAAGAAGAGTAAAATATTATTAGCGCCACAGAGCTCTTCCTGGTCCAAATTTTATTCTTCATCTTCAGAAGTCTCTGACATTTTGACTTTTTTTTTTTTTTTTTTTGGCCAACTCAGCCTGCCCTGCCCCAGGCGTGGAGCTGGCACAACCTGTGGTGCCAGGATCCAACCTCAGTCCCTGTGCTTGCCTAAGCTTTCCTAAGCAGGCAGTTTAGACTGCTGAGTTATCTTGCTGGTCCCAATTTCGACTTCTTATCCTACCAAGAAGCTTTACCTTTTATGAACTTAATGTAAAAGGAGTCATAAGATTGTGTGACCTTTGCCACTTACTTATTTCATCAAAAATAATGTAGGAGGTCACTAGATTCACTTATATAAATCCATTCACATATCTACTAGTTCATTTGACTCCATTGCTACATTACATAGACAAATTTCAGTGTATCTTAGATAACTTTCTAGTCTTAGTGAGTCTCAATAATGCTGCTATAAATGTTTGTGCCTTTTTAATGTACATATACATCCATTTATTTTCTTTTTTCCATTTATTTTCATTATATACTTAGGAGTGGAAACATTGGGTCATAAGGTAAACATAGGCTCAAATTAGTATTATAGTTTTTATGGTAATCATAAAGATTCATATTCACATTTATGCTCTCACTCTTAGTGTGTGATGATGCTTTTATTGGCTCATAATCTTATTTAGTATTATATTTCTTAACTTTAGTCAATAGATCAACATTAGTGTGATTTAATTGTGACATTAATATGCATTTCCTTGGTGACCAATGAAGCTGGCTCTCATTTCATGTTTGTTGAACACTGTATTATACTCTTTGTTGCAGTGCCTACTCAGGCTTTATCATTACTTTTATTGTGTTGAGTGATCTAAGTTGCTTATTATTGATTTTATAAATTCTGAATTAGAATATCTCTTTAGTTTTATGCATTATAAATAGTTTCTCCCATTTTGCATGTTTATTTTCACTCATATAGTTGTCTTCTGGATGAACATAAAGTCTTATTTGACTTAGTAGATGTATTAATCTCTTCCCTTAGTGTTTAATCTCTTAAACTGTGTGGGCCCATTTCTAAGTCTTAATGGACAGTAGAGTGCAGCATTTAACTTAATGTTCTTTTCATTGCAAATGTACCACATAAATGTCTTTGAGTATTCAGCTTAAAGATAGGTTTTGTACTGCATCTTTAGGACATACACTCAGTATAGGTTGATGTTTTTATTAGGATTATATAGAATCTATGAATCAGTTTTTGAATTAACCTTTCTAAAATACTGAGGCTTCTAATTTATAAACATAATTAATTTTCCAATTTATTCAGATCTCTACTATTTTCCATATAGACCTTTCTTGTTTGAATCTGGTACATTTCAACACAGCTGCAAATTTTATACATTTTATTTTATTTGAAGAATAAAAACAGAAGCAAAAACAAATAGAAAAATAAACAGAAGCAGGGTAATATACAACAAGGCATATTTTACAGATTTTCAAAGCAGGAGAATAGCTAATTAACAATGCTTGTTATGTTTTCTATTTTTATCATCAAATCTCTTGCTCAGATTAACAGATGCAGTTATGCAAGATTGGAGAAATAATTTAATATTGCCACTTGCTTTCAAGAAATCTTAATTTTTTGTCTTTTTTTGTTTTCATTTTTACAGAGAGTATGATAATTGATAAGCCATTAAAATGGTGCACATTTAGAAGATCAAGATGAGAGACATTCAGCTATAGATTTTGCATTACACATTGCTGTCCTCAGTGTAGTTGAGAAGATCACAGGTATCAGTATACAGTTAAGGTGAAAATTCTAAACATTAGTGGCTATTTTCAAAAGAACAAAACTGATTGAAATTATGAGTACAATCAGCTAATCCATTCTATATAAACACTTGCACGCTTTTCCCTCCACCCTTTTTTGTATCTTTTCTCCTTTCTCTTATCTTCATTGTTCAATCCTTAAGTTCAGCTTCTTTCCGCCTTACTGTACCTATTTTACCTCTCATGTTCTATTTATTTTTTCAGGTTCTTGTACTATGGAGACAATATGTTATTTACACATGTGTCTGATTTATTTCTCTTATGAGTATAGTCACTAGTTAAATACACTTACCTATAAAGGCTTCAAGTTCATCTTTATTTATGGCTGAGTAGTACTCCATTGTATAAAACTACCACACCTTCTTCATCCATTCCTCAGGTGTTCATTATTTTTAAGGTTTGACTATAAGGAATTATGTCGCTCTAGACATGAGCACACATATATCGCTATGGTATAAAGGGGAATAGCTGGATTAAATGGGATTTCCAATCCTAGCTTTTTGAGGAATCTTCACATTGGTTTCCAAAGTGGTTGTACCAGTCTGCATTCCTGAGATCACTGACACACTCCTGTAATTATATAATCTTGTTCTTTACTATTTTTAATTATTGATAGAAAAATTTAATAACTTCTGTAAATTAAAATATCTAAACTTAATATCACATATTGTTTATGAGAGTTTTATTTAATTGCTTTATTATTTATCTTGCTATGTTTCTTTTTGATTTTTTAAGAGCAAGAAAAGTTTCATATAATGCTTGAAAATCTTCATATAATATTAAATATAATGATAACAAAGTGTCTTTCTCACATTAATCAGAATTAAAATTTTGACCCATTTATCAGAAGTAAATCTTTCATTTTTTCACCATAGCCATGCTTATATTATAGATTTTTATCTTTCATTTAAAAAATAAAATATAAGTTTATAAAATGTTTTCCACACATTTTAATATAAAATTTAAAACTAATTTTTAAACATCCAATTTATTTTCTCAGGACAGGGTTCAAAACACAGAGTTTAACTTTTCAAACATTTTGACATCATTGCCAAGAAAATGTCCTACTAAAATTGCCCCAATTAAACCTTTCAGAGTACAGGAATATTTTAATTTTATTAATATCAGTATGATAGGAAAGCTTTTGTGAATAGAAAGATAACAGTAAAGTTTTCTATTACTGTTACTCTATTATTCTGCCTCTTAGAAAAGTATGGACTAAACAGGCACTGATGCATGTAAGAGAACATGCTCAAGGGGAGGCTTGAGAAGAATAAGGAGACTTTGTAATCTGGAGTAACTTCACCATCAAATTCACCGGTAAATTCATTCACCTCATAAAATGATCCCCTAAAGTATATTTATTATCTAGTTCCATATTTTAATAACACCCTTTATAATTAATTTACATAAATTTTATAGAAAATTATAATATTATTTATGACAAGTGATGAACATTCACAGAATTAACTTCTTGGTACCACCTACCCATTGACATTTTTCAAAACTAGAACTGAGCCCAGTATTGATTACACAAGGTCAAATAATAGGTTTTTGTGGTTTCTCTATGTTTTGTTTTGTTTTATTTTGTTTTGTTTTGTTTTCTGGTGCAGGGGATTGAACTAAGGAACTTGTGTTAAGCCAGGGATTGAACTCAAGACCAGCCAGCTAAATTCCCAGTCCCAAATAATAGGTTTCCCATTTTGATTTATTTTTTCTTGTACCTGTTGTTATCATTTGTTTTTAAAAGTTTGAAGCTAAATACACATTAGGAAACAATATATAAGAAAACGTATTTAAGATTATGGAGGAATTAAGATTTTTCAGAATAATAATAATTAATAATAATAATAATAAATGACTAGGCTGTGGTTCAATTTGATCAATTTTAGGGAAAGTATTGTCATTTGTAGGAAACATGACTCAAAATTTCTGATATAGCATTCCATGGACTTGTGTGATAGAATCATCATGTTATTGGTTTCTTCCTAAAATAAAAATAACTCCTATAATTTATCAAGCTCTATAATTAATGAAAGAGTGCATCAAAGGGTGATATTTTAATAATGTCGAAGTAAATTTCTGTATAAGTCAGGTAAGAAACAAAAATAGTAGATGATAGCTCTTGTAGATCAAATTAATTGAGCATACATTAGCAAGTATTACACTTTTTAATGTGCAGATATATACATAATATTTAAAAGCAATAATTCCATTGGTGATTCGATCTAATAATTTTTAACTGACATGGACAGATCAATAGTAACATCTAGTAGGGAAAGGATTATAGAAAATGTAGTTTGTATTAAGTTTCATTTAAATTGACTACAACCGATTACATTATAGAAAACATTAAGTTATTTTTGAAAATTTCCTGTTAATTTTGTATATGAAAATTGAGCCTTCATTTGTCAACAATATAATATTGATACATTGAATGAAAGAAATGGAACAAGTTTTAATAATTAAAATTCCTCTCTAAACAAAGAAACTAGGTCAGGAGTATTCCTATCTCAAAGAACATTTTATAGGAAATTTATAATATAGCTTTCCTGTTCCTCTTTCATAATACTCTATCTGCTAGTGAGAACATATCAGAAGAAATAAGAGATACTGACATGACAGTATCAACAATAAACTAAAATGATGGCTTATGCCAAAGAAACCTGAAATGGAAAAGTAGAAAAATGCTATGAAATAAAATAAATTTTATCCACGATGGAACATTAAATATAAATCTTTAAAGAGAATGAATAAAAACAATGAATTATTTATTATATATTTTACTTGAAAGAATAAAGACTATAAACTAATAGCTGTACTATCATTTACCACAGATATTCTGCATTTTCAAATGATAAATATTCCTCTGCAACGTAGTTGGAACAATTAGTTCTTTTTCTATCAGCTAGGAGAAAACTTTGCTACAGTAACTTACTGTCATTTTTCTTATGAAAAGTACATGAAATTTTTGGGAATCAGAAAACAATAATTTGTATTAAAACACAAAGGAAAAATCACATATTTTATATATATATGTATATATATGCACAAATACATGTATCAAGTAATAAATTAAACTGTTTATCATGTATCAGGATATGTAGTGTGGGGCATAATTAAAAACTTATTTTGGCCCTAGTGCACATCTCATAGTAAGTATCCCATTGGTACTAGGCAAAGGGGCAGCAAATTTGTTTGGTCTGCTTTTGTAGGGAAAGGAAAATTAGAATGAAGAACATTTCAGCAAAGTTTTTTTTAAAGACATAACCAAAAGAATCTTTTTCACACCTATATTTAAGAGAGTAGTATTAACATTTATTTTTTAAAACTACATAATAACATTTTTGTAAAAGAAAATAATATATCAGTTACGTTAAAAATTGTTTAACCCATAGATATGATAATAAAGGCTTCTAATAAGACTAAGATAGTTCAGAAACAAAAGAGGATGGAAATTCAATCCGCTAGCAAACAAAATACCTTGAGTACTATAGAAAGTACTGCCGTATAACATAGGCAGTTAAGTTAACAACACTGTCTTTCTGAACACCAAATGCCTTGACTTAACATGGAGAACTAGTATTTTCCAGCAATCATTGATATTATAATAAATCCCTATGGAATGTTATTTTTAAAATTACACATTTTTATGCAGAAATTTAGAAATCTAACCATATTAAAAATTGTAGCAGGTCAATCCTATGATATCACTAAACTTTTCTTCTGGAGGGTTAACAACTTAAGTTAGAAAAAAAATTAAAATAAAACAAGGGCGACAAGTATAACCAATATTTTGTCCCTAGTTACGTCAGTGAGTGCTCAGGATATAAGAGAACCTGTACTGTACCATCCTATAACTCAGTGGTGTCCCAAATTTTCTGTTCAAGAAGATTATGGGACCACAGAGGAAAGGGATCCACAACATACAATGTGCCTAAGGAGAGTAATCTAGAGGAAAATATTCCCTCAGGCTTTAACAGAGAGCAAATTGGTCAAGTAATGGCTGTGACTCACCCAGATGGCTGACACTGACAAAAGTTCTACAAAATACTGTACATGGTTTCAAGGTGAATCCTGAAGAGATTTGACTGACCTTGTCAGATACAAAAATTGCATGTTTTGTTGCACAGGTCTTGCTTTAACTTGACCTTAAGCATCCAGTAGAAAAGTTTACCCACAAGGTATAAAAAGTAGAGCCAGATGAATATATTGAGCTGGAAAAAGCTCAAGTCAACAGTTTCTTACATTGCCAGTTCTGCTGATATCCCACTACTATTATGGACTATTGGACTATACATACAACTACTTTCTCTTAGTTCAATGAAAAGAGATATTTGTACTAATAGTGTTTAAAAAAGTTATCATGTCTGCATCTTATACTCTGAACAACTACTATGAAGATAACAATATGCATTGTATTAATTATTACGGCTGTCCTACTAACAGGTTTTGCAACAGTATCATTGTTATTTCTTTCTTACTAAAATTAATAAAATTTAAAACAAAATAAATTAATAAAAACGATCTAAACAATGCTTTTTTCTTTCTCACACAGATTTATCATACAAATAATTTGAAATACTTGTAGCACATATTATATTCCCTCATTCTTCTGATTGTTTTTAATATTGTTTTGTTGTGAAAACATAGATGTGTATACACAACATAGTTGGGATAGAAATACAGCTACAAAAAGTATTACCAATACCATGTCTCACAATGATTTTGAAAAGTTTGAAAATCTCAAGTAATAGTGTTTAGAAAAAAAAATATGTATGCATCTTATACTCTGAACAACTACTATGGAGACAACAATATGCAATGTATTAATTATTATAAATGTCATACTAACCTGTCTTGAAACTGTCACATTGTTATTTCTTTCTCATTAAAATTAAAAATTTTAAAAAACAAGTTAAAAAATGTTTTGTTCTCCCTCTTCCTTTTCATCCTTCTCTCTTCCTCTTCTACCCCCCTTTCTCCCCCTACTTCTCTTCATCTTCCTGTTTCTCTTCTTCCTCTCCTTTTTCTTCTCCTCCTCTTCTTCCTCCTTCTCTTCCTCCTTCTCCTCTTCCTCCTTCTCCTCTTCCTCCTTCCTCTCATTCTTCTTCTTTCTCTTATCTTTTGCTTACTAGCACCTATTTCTTCTTTGTGCTTCCAGAGGAAAATCAGATAAAAGAATTATTATAACCTTAAACATAAGTGTCAAATATCGATTTCAATTACATTTTACCTGTCAATAATATAAATTTAATTGCAGTCACTTTCACTTTGATTTTTGTTTCCATATTTTATTAGCATATGTTTGTAGTAAATGATGACTACATGCATTTATCATGGCGAGTTAGTACATGTACATAAAACTTGTGAATTCTTTTTCAGCACCTTGTCTTTCCTTTCTTCCTGGCTCTTTGCGTTCCTTACACCCTTTCCATTTGCAGAAGCTCCATTTTCATTTTCCAATTTTCCATCCTTTTCTTTCCATATATCTTTCAGTTTTACTCTATTTGCAAAATATATTATATGAAATAAATCAGACACCCAGAGTTAAATATCACATGGTTTCTCTTATATGAGAAGCCCTCAAAATAGACTTAAAGAAAGATAGATAATAGGAAGTAGGGAGAACTTTTTTTTTGCTCTTTCTGTTCTGTCCCATTCTAATTCCCACATATTATATTTGTTGTCTACTGCTTATTTTTATTCCTATGAATATCTACAAAAATTGCATTTAATTTTAGGAAATAATGTGTTTTTGGAAGAAATATGCTACTGTATAAGTCTATAAAATCATACTGTAAAGCTGAATCATGGTTAAGACACTTTGAATGATGAAGCAGAATATATCATCTTATTATGAGTTTATTCAAAGAACATGAATAAGGACTATTCCATAAAATTATATTTAAATTTATTTTCATCTCAAAAATATATCATTGCTATAAATAGAAGCAGGATATTCTTTCACCAGCTTAAAATTAGTTTTCTTAAAATAATCATGAAAAAATTAGCTACTGTGTTATTATTGTTATTAATGCTACTTTATTTTTAATTCTCTGTTGTAATGCTATGTGTCGGTGCCGAAAGGAATGACAAGAAGACCCGATGAATTTAGCTCAGAGGTCTCACTGAGACTTATCTCTCTCGAAGTGAGCTCCTACCCTCAGAAGTATCTCACTTTTATTTGTGGGTCAAGGAATGCGCTCGGGTGCAGAGTCTCTTTAGTAAAGAAGTGTTACAATCTCTGACCTCCACTTACCCAATGCTAGGTTCACACCAAAGTTCACACCAAATGCTAGGTTACCAAAGTTTCAAGCAAGGGAGGAGATTGCTAATGGAAAGCCTTCAGGTTAAGCTGTTATCTTTCTCTTTGAATCTCAGCTTTCTAGGATTCCCAAACCACTGCTGTCCCTGGGCTTTGTGTTATTGCTCTTTGCCTCATGAGATGCTAATTATGTATCTCTATAATTCACTACATGTATAAGTTATTCGCTAATCATTGTTTGCCTGATGTAAAAATCAGAAGTAATTTCAGTTTTTTATCCTACTCCAGTCATGTTTGGTCTTTATAAGAGTTGTGCTAATCTGATATACTAACTGATTTCAGAGAGTTAGAAAGAAGTAATCAAATTTTAAGGGCATTTTCTAAATTTTATATCATCTTATTTTTGTGAATTTTCTCCATGCACTAAGCAGAATATGCTATGATCTTTCATAAGCAACCTGAGAACTTCCATGGCTTTAATGTAATAAATGATTTGCACTCTCTTCACAGCCCAACACATACCGAATGTGGAAACTTGCCCTGAAGCCTTCAGGGTCCCACACATTCTACTTAGGCATTTGGCAAGTCATGGTGGTTCAGATCCTTCTTCTGGGTCTTTTGGATCAGACTGGAGCACAACGAAAGAGTGTGTGGATTCCTGCCTAAGAGGTTTCAAGGGCCAGGCCTCCCAACTGGTGAACTTACACACTTGTGCATACTCCAGTGGTCAGAACGCAGTCACATCAACTGGCAAGAACGGGCGTCTTAGTTATCATGGAAGAACACAAAAAAAAGGTATTCCTATATACAAAGGTACATTTCTCTGTGAGAAAGTAGACATTTCTATCCTGGTTCTATAAAACAGGATAAAGCTGTTCAATAATTTTATTAAGATCACATAGCTGTTGGATCCAAAGCTGCAATTTAAATCTAGTAAGTAGCCTGACTGTAAAGCCATTCACACATTATTTCAGGTGGATTCTTGTTTTCTTGCACTCATTGGAAATAATGGAAAGCAGCATTTGCCCTATTTTCACGCCATTATTCTTTTGTAATAACTTATTCATAAATGTGAGGGAAACACTGAGATATGACAGGAGTAGTTCTTCAGGCCTGCTGAAAACGCCTGCCTTAGTATGTTCTTGTCCATCTTCCTGCTGGATGGCATGTTCCTGTCTCACCAGGGTCACCTGCCATTATTAGACATTAGAACAGGGATTAAGAAAAAGTTTGTTTTTTTTTTTTTTTTTTCAAGTGTGAATACTAGAAGGACTTGACTATGGATGCAAGCCACTACTCAACAACTTTAGTAATGTAGCTTAAGACAGAGAAATGAGATAGGTTTCTCTCTATTTTGCTGTTTATTTTCAAATGATTCATTTCAGGAGGGAAACAATAAAAATTATTAATCTTATAGAAATATACTTTTGAGTCTATTTTTCTAGATTAGTAATATATTGATATAGAAGGAAAAGCTGATGTGGTACCAAGGTCAGTACCTGTATTGCAGAAGATAACAGAGTCATTGTCGGTAGTGCAAGACAAATAAAGCAACAGCAGATTTTCTATACTGCATTCTGCAATAATTGACAAATTCATTTTTAATAATTCTGTGGGACTTCAGGCATAATCAGGATTGAAGCAGTGTTTTCAAATGCATGGTCAACAACATAAAAGATTCCAGGAATGTCTTCATCATATTTCTGGATATAGCATGAAATCTTGGGCTGATCAGGTGATTAACGCAAACCCCTGACAAGAGAAAAGGAAAACACTGAAGCTTGGAGATATCAGACCAAAAAAACATTTGAAGTAAAAAAAAAAAAAAAAAAAAAAAAAAAACCTTTCTCTAATGCAGTGGTTCTCAACATTTCTAATGCCGTAACCCCGCAATACAGTTCCTTATGTTGCGGTGACCCCAAACCAAAAAATAATTTTGGTGGCTACTTCAAAACTGTAATTTTGCTACAGTTACGACTTGGAATAGCTTTAGGGGATCCCTGTGTTTTGGTTGTTCGATCCTCGTTGCGGTCGCGACCCACAGGTTGAGAACCGCTGCTCTAATGTGTTCCAATTTTCATGACTTTCTTTTGAGAGCAAATATGACCTTTGCAATATGTATTACACTCAGTTGTAGCGACTGAGGGTATTTTTAGATATATCTCAATATGGAGATATGTATCATATACTTAATATCAGAGAATTAATATTTTGTTTATCTAAGGGCAATTATATTTTAATTTTGTTATTATTTTTTAATGATTACCTCTTTTTTGCACTAGAAAAAAAGGATGAAGAAGTCTCAAAATCCCTCTAGGTCATATTCCAAATGTACAGCCAAGCTAGAAATAAGCTAAAATCCTCTATACCACTTATAAGTACTTCATAATAAAATCCATTATAATAGCATTCTAGTTTTGTCATAAGAGTATAGCAAACCACAGTTATTACATGAAAAATAGAGTAATATTTTGCCCAGTAAAACTATGGTTAATTGGTTCTAGTAATAGCAACACTACAATAATCATACTGAAAAATAGCTGTTACAATCTGTGTATTTACTACACTCCTAAATAATTATCATTCTACTTTGGATTTCTTTTCTACAAACGTTAAATTTCCTCTAGTAATTTTGTTCTTTTAATCTTCTGCATAATTATGAGAATGCATAAGTGTAACTTTTAATGTCAAGCATGAAAGCTTCAATTTTTTGCCATTATTAAATGATTTAGAGTTAAGGAAGATTATTCAAAGAGGAAAACAATATTTTTTTCAAGAATAAATACATCCACCTGGGAGAAATCAGGAAATATTTTATGGGATGCCAAAACCAAATGCAACTCAATGGCAAAATGTAAGTATAGAAACAAGCACCTGAAATGACTGAGTAAAATAGGAAAAATGTTCTGTAATCCGTTGTCATTATCTTCATAGAAGATGCCAGCCTTTTCACGTGTAGGTCAGAACCCCTAGACTCTTTGCTGCTCAGCTCTTGGAGACTGTTCAGGATTCTTCCAAATGGGCTCATCCAGCTGCTTTAAGGCATCTAATACATTTTATTTTATGTAGAAAATAAAAATAATAATAAAATACTAGAACCAATACATTTTTTAACATCAAAAAGCCAGGAGAAAATCAAAATGCCTCCTTAGCTGTGGCTATCTTATCTTCTCAAGTACGGACATTTATTATGACAGTTTAGGTTCAAAAAAAATTAGCACACTAAACTCCAGCTTCTACAGAAAATGAAGTTCCTCCTATTCTATCCTTCTGTAGCAGATACTGACTAGAGGCTTATCACATCTCCTTACACTCTCAGCACATATTGCTGCAGTGTATTCCCAGCTGTATATGATTGCTTATCTGATGGTCCCATGACTTTGTTCAGGGCCCTGGTGAGTGGGCCAAGCTGATGCTCTGTGCGTCCCAGGATGATTCTCGAAGATCCTCACAGCTGGGCCCTTCACTGCTGCCGTGAGCAAAGAGACAATACCAGCGCTGTAGGACAACCCCCAAGCAACCTTCTGAAACAGAGATGTTCTGCTCACATGGGCTACATATTAAGCAGGCAACTAATCTTAACTGTATTAAGCCACTGAGAATTTGGGGGTTTACGTCACAGCACTAAACCTTTCCTAACTCAAGAATCTTGACCTTTTTGATCTTTTCACACTATATTTGTACAGGGTCTGTAGAAGCAGTTAGAGAAAGCAATTTGCCTTTTCTTCTTTTTCATCTTCTGTTCCTTTTTCCATTTTCCCCTCTCCCCTTCCTT
The DNA here is from genome assembly GCA_004027025.1 of Myocastor coypus. Classification (NCBI taxonomy): domain Eukaryota; kingdom Metazoa; phylum Chordata; class Mammalia; order Rodentia; family Myocastoridae; genus Myocastor; species Myocastor coypus. The sequence continues at coordinate 25,016 of PVJA010021738.1, forward strand.
CCATCCTTTTCTTCTCTTTTTTTCTCATTTACTTCTTTCTTTTCATCATTGTTTTTAATTTCTTCTTTCTTTCTTTCCTCCTTTCTTTCTTTCATTCCAATTTTATGTATTTGGTACAGGGTCTCACTACACAGCTTGGACTTGTAGCAGTTCTCATGTTTGCAGCCTCCCCAGCACTGAGATTACAGGTGTGCACCACATTCAGACTCAGTCATTGGCTCAGCATGCTCGAAGGTGGGGCTGGTGTGGCATGTGGTGTCGAGGATCTAACCCCAGTTGCTGCATTTGCCTAAGCAGGTGCTTAGTCCACTGAGCTGTCTTGCCAGCTGTACTATTATTTTTAATTTCTTGCCAAAGGAAATGAATAGGTAGATGGCTGTTAGTCTTTCTCACTTCTTATAACTTTGTTTTTCCTTTGTTATTACACATCAGTTCTACTTTACTTGTATTTGGAATTATATTAGAAACAATAACATGTAAACTGAAATAGGAGGCTTAGATTATAACCTTAAAGGAACCTCTGCAAATATTCATACAAATCCAGCCCTGAGATTTAAGCAATAAAAGGTTAACATATGAACTGTCTACATAGCTTAAGGATGTATTGCAACAGTAAGTTTTCCATTATTTAATACTACTTAAAGAAAGGGAGGGGAACACATGCAATTTTAATTTTGAGCTCTAAAATTCCCAAGGCCAAAAAAAAAAAAAAAAAAAAAAAAAAGAATTGTTTTTCATTACGTTTACAGGATTTTTTCCCTGTGATTTTCTATTTATTGCTTGTTTTCAGAACTCATTTTGTGTAATCACCTTCAACCTGATTTTCCACACACATACCACATGAACTGTTTGTTGTTCAAGATATACTTCTTGCAAGAGATTATGTAGACATAGCAGCCCACCCCCACTGGCTGCTATAATTTACACACATTGTTTCAGAATATTTTCAAACTTAAAATGTGTTACCTTGTTGTCTATAAATGATATATTTCTTTCTCTTCCATAAAAGTACCTCTCCAGAGCATGGAGACATTCATCCATGATTGCCAGCCTTTTGCAAGTTTCCTTCTTGGGAACTAACATGAAAGAAACAGCAAAGTCTTGGAACTATATTGTAGACTCAGCTTTATTACATTTTAATTGTATAGAAAGCAACACATTTTTACAGATGTTTTCAAAAGGAAGTTTTCCTCAAAATCAAATTTGTGCTAACATATAATAGTGTGGTTAAATTCTTTGTCGGTCAGAAACATGGAAAAATATTATTGTTGTGAATGGTTAGGGCTAGAGAGGTAGTGTTGCTGAGACAGGGAACCTGTACTTATCCTCCAGTAAATGCTCAGGGTGATCCTTGAAGTAATCCCAAAGCATGACATTTAACAATTCTTAACATGGTATTAAATGTAGTCATTATCAGTTGATGAGAGTTAAACCTTGAATCTAAACTCCTGTGTAAAAATGTGTAACTGTTTTTATCACATTCTATAGGAATGTATTAGAATATCAATGATTGATGGAAAATATGTTATAAAGTAATACTATCACTAAGCTTCCCTTCTGGAGGGTTTACAACTTAAGTTTGCAGACCAAAAAATTAAAGAAAAACAAGGGCTAAGAGGATAGCCAATATTTCAGCTCTAGCACCTCAAGATCAGTGAGGATTCAAGACATAAGAGAACCTGTACTGTAACATCCTATCAGTCAGTGGTTTCCCAAATTTTCTGTTCAAGGAGATTATGGGGCCACAGAGGAAAACGATCAACGACGTATGGTGTGCCTAAGGAGAGTCACCTAGAGAGCAAACATTCTCTCAGGCTTTCACAGGAGCAAACTGCTCAAGCAATGGACATAACTCATCCAGATGGCTAACACTGACAAAAGTTCTATAAAATGCTATACATGGTTTCAAGGTAAATGCTGAGGGGATTTGACTGATCTAGTCAGATGCAGAAGTTGCATGTTTTGTTATATAGGTCCTCTTTTAACTTGGTCTTAACTACCCAGCAGAAAAGTTTAACCACAAAGTATAAAAAGTAAAGCAAGTTTAATATGCCGAGTTGTAAAAGGCTCAAGTCAATAGCTTCCAACATTGCCAGTGCTGCTGATAACCCAACAGTATTGTAGAGTATTGGATTATACATACAACTACTTGATTTTAGCTCAATGAGAATAAAAATTTGTACCAATAGTGTTTTGAAAAGTTATCATGTATGCATTTTACACTCTGAACAACTACTATGAAGAAAATATGCATTGTATTAATTATTATAGCTGTCCTACTAACAAATTTTGAAACCATGTCATTGTTATTTCTTTCTTCTTAAAATTAACAAAATGTTTTTAAAAAGTAAGAAAAACATTCAGTTCAAAACTAAGCTACCTTTTCTATAGTAAAGTATTTTTTTTCACAAATCTTTAAAAAACTAAAATGAAAAACCTTAAGTTAAAGCCTACTTGCTGTGTTTTTATTACGGCATTGGTGAGCATGGTTTTTAAGATCAGAACATTTTATGTTGAAATCTCTGCCACTAACTTATTGCTAGTCAAGAAGACATTTCAGGCACTAAAACTTGGCAGTGGCAGAGGGATAAGCAGCCTGGAGAGTGAACTCAGAAGTGGCATTTAGCAAATGTAGTCTCTCTCCCTATGTTGTATTGTTTCCTACTAGGGTGGAAGGTAAGATACTTTGCTCACAGCATAGGGACACGACTGGCCCAGGCACTTACAATCTGAGATATCCAAAATCCAGACAACTGCCCTAAGCACATTCTACATTCCAAATTTGCTGGTGATTTTTATAAATGTATGACATTCATCCACCCTTGCAGGGTCTGAGGCTCACACTGTGCACAAGGAGCTTTTATATCTGCCCTTCTTATGGTAGGAACTAAAATTTAAAAGTTTCTGTAGTAAAACATGAACATGTAAGTAATGTGCTTGCATACACACACCGGCTTCTGGGACGCTATCTGTGTATCCTTGTAGAACAATGGTCTGTGCATAATTAGGTGAAGGACCTTGGTCCCTAGACTTTTTGATTACATTTATTGTTTATTACTCTTTAAAGTATGTTATGCTGGTTGGAGGAGAAGAGAATGAGGTGTTTTATCCAAGTCAACTACAAGAGAGATCCACCTAATTTCAATTGAAGACAGTTGAAATGTTAGGTACTCCTAACTTAGAACGTAATATTTGGTCACTAAAAATAGTCCTATTGGGGGATTTCCTTCAGAACAATTATTTTTAATTATATAGATGAAAAACACAAAATAACTATACATAGTATTAAGAACACATTGAATAAAAAGATCTCGAAATTACCTTTGGAATGGTGTGATACAAAAATCCCCCTCTCACTTTGAAGTAGAGAGCTTGTGTTTATAATAAATTAAGATTCTTCAGAATCTGAGACACAGGGAATTCTATTCAAGTGGATATGAATGTTTCAGTGAAGTTCCAATTATAAGAAAAAAACAATAAGGCTTCTAAAATAAAATTACCTAGAGGTGAGGAATAATCTATGTTAATATCTTCCTGTCTCTATAAAACTATTAATTATCTACCAGATAGGCTTTTGGTGATTTTTGGCTACCATACTTCTGGATTCAGAAAGTTTCTTTTACCAGCCATTCTGGTACATGATTGGGAGCTTGGGAAACAATGAGGACTCCTGTGAGTGTGAAAGGAAAGAGCTGGAATGCTGTACTGGTGGAGGCTGGCCTTCTGGGTGTCTGGCAAGAGTAGCAAAATTATGTAGTACAGAAAGTGGTTCTATGTGGCATCAGTAGGCAGTGTGGTAATGTTGTTGCACTTTTTTGATCAGGTAAGCAAAACATTACTAAAGCTGCCTTCAAATTAAAGAGTTTCTTTGTGGAGATCTACAGTAAAGTCAGTAAAATACAGAATTCCCTTTTCATGTTATGATTAGTCAAGGACTAATAAAAGCAATATGATGGCTGCTTATAAATTAAAATATTAAAAAATGTTGAGTATGTATTGTGTGTGTGTGTGTGTATATATATATATATACTGTGTGAGTCATCTATTTTCTTTATTTCCTCTGTAGTAATAAAGATGGAAGAAGCATAAATGACAAGAGAAATTTACTATATTCAGTAAGAAGGAAATGAAGAGTAATCTCCAAACTCAAATACGTATAATGGGAATTCAGAGCTATATAGAAAGAGACCACAACATTTGTATCTACAGTTAAGAAAGACTTCATGTAACAATAAAGGCAATCAGCTCCCATTTTTAGCTGATTGAATAATATGTATTCAATTGTAATATTACATATTAATCCTATAATCACACTACACTTGAGCCTTTAACTTGGAGAGCTGTCATAGAATTATAACAAGTGTCAATTCAAGAGCTGAACAGCCTGGTTCTCACCCCAGCTCTTTACTTGCTAGCTTGTATCTTAAACTCACTGACCTTTGGCCTCCCCAATATGAAGCCAGGGAAAACAGTCGGATATGTTACAGATTTTTTTTTTTTTTTGAAGACCAAATGATCGTGTTTGTGTAACACCTTCAGAACAGTGCCTGGAACATTTCATAGTTAGCACCCTAAACATTGTTCTCATTATTATTGTCATAGTTATCAGTAGTGGTAGCAATATTGTGTTCCTTAATTTTATTGTACTAGTAACATTTAACGTTTATTTTAAGATAAATAGTAGCATAGAGCAAAAAGAAAATGAAGATCAGAAAAGAAAACGCTGTTGTTTCAAATAGAATAAATAATTAAAGTGCAAAAATTACTATGTTAGGGTAATTGGGTAGAAAAAAATTACTGGTAATTGTACACACGTGGACAGTATGCATAACAAATATTTGAAAACAATATATGGAGAACTAACTTTGTGAATATAAGCCTAACATTCATGACACTTCCGTTAGATTCCATTTCTTAGGACAACCATACCTTTGTAGGTGTTAAAACACATAAGAAATGTTCACCAAATAACACATATCTATAGCCAAGGAATTGATAAAAGTTTCAAGTTAGTTTAAAGCTATCTATTATTAAATATACAACTTCATAAAAATTAAATATGGTGCAGTCCACTATCTCAATTGTAATAAATGAAATTGTAAAAATAAGTGAAAACTATAGTTATAAATATAATTGAAAAGTTCAATGAATTATAAACTTTTGTAGCTTTTGGAATTGTTTCTTTTTTAATTCATTCTTCTCAATACAGTGACTTCACTGAAAATTTGTAATAATAAAAGAAATGGAAAAATACTATTTAGTAGCTCTTTTCTTTCAAGTGTTCTGTTCCATTTTTGTTTTTTGTCTGTCTGTTTGTTTGTTTGTTTGTTTGTTTGTTTGGCTTTTTGAGACAGGGTCTCACTGTGCAGTTCAGGCTGGCTTTGAGCTCACTTTTGTAGTCCAGGCTGGTCTCGAACTCGCACCGATCCTCCTGCCTCAGCCTCCCGAGTACTGGGATTACAGGCGTGACCCACCATGCCCGGCTCTGTTCCATTTTTGGACACCTAAGAGTCAAAACAACTATAGGTCCAAAATTAAATCCATTTTTATTTCAAAGAAAAACTGCAATTTCAAGATCATAAAAATCATATAAAAACCAATATATTACAAGTCAAAGGCAGCCAACAAGTGACTCAGAATACTGAAGTTAGTTCATAAATTACTATATTTTAGCTTAATGAGACTCTAAAGTTTGTCCCAATTTTCTTTCTCAAATTGGCTCTGTCTGCTTATTTAGTTTTCTTACTTTTTTTTCAAACTGTATCCTGCTTTATTAAAGATACTTTTCATAAACAAACATCGTATTTTAAGCAGGGCATGAATATGTAATCATTCAAACTCCCTTCTTGGATGGTCTAACAAAAATCAGAAAACCACTATAAAATCCAATGAAGGCATCATTTGAGGTTTTGATGTAGGGAATGTTTAGAGGGTTGAAATTTCACATTTAGCGTATTGTTTAGCAACTTTTCATGAGCTGACCCTGACATTCAAGAAATGAAAATGGCAGAATTATCAATTCAAAGATCCACAATCTCAAAAAAGAAATCAATTGCTCTTCTGGGACACCATCTTGATGTTACTGGCAAATCCAGATCACCTGACACACTTGTAACGTCGCTTTTGGAAATCAGATCCCAATAGGTCTCTTGGCTCCCAGGAGGAGTGATTCTCTGATGCTGAGACACGTGGTCACCTTGGCATAAATGCCTCATGGTATGGAACAGCTCCCAGTTCATTTTATGTCCTCCCTTCCTCCGCCATCAGCATAAGTTTAACTCTCTTAATTCCAGAGACGTATTGGGGTCTGATTTCCAAAATTTGTACTTTTCTGTACTTGGTTGGAAATAGTTATTAATGACCATTCAATGATACAATAAAAAAAATGAGAGTTTGTAGTGGGCATGTCAGTGCTTCAAATTATCAACATCTAAATGAGCAGCTGTGAATAGAAACAAATTCCAGCCAAGAAGGCCACTGGAACCAACACAGGGTACCAAGCAAAGCAAAACCAAACAAAAAAAAGCTGGTACTCTGGGATATAACAAAAAATCCTAACAATGCTGAAAAACACTTTTGTAGTAGTTTGAGGGTAAAAAAATGGAAAATAGTATGAATTCATATGAATATAATTGCAACATAGACTGGAAATGGAAAAATTTCCCTTGTGGTTTCAAACTAACACAAGGTACAAATACAGGAGAAGCACAGGTCTTGCTTGCAGATCAACCTATCCTGATCCTATACAGAAAAAGTGATTACACTGATGATAAGCAATATGCCATTGTCTTCCTATTTTATATGCAACTGAGAGGGATTGATCCCAGTGCCTATGCACTGAGCATGCCTCCAGTTCTTTTGAAGTTTTTATTTTGAGAAAAGGGGTTGCTAAGTCACTAAACTATCTGGGTCTGGCTCAGTCTTTCGAGTCTCCTGCTTCAGCCTCCTAGCATGTTTGTGATAATAAGCATGCACCATCAAGCCTAGGTACAAAATATCCCACCTTCAGCTTTCATGAGCAATGTCTGCAGATTATAAAAACCACACATTTGCACCTCAAGAAAAATGGAGAGTTTTCAGAAAAGAATAAACTACACATACTCTCAAAGCTCAGTGATAAAATATTGGTAGCATTTCTCTTCCTCTTATGTGATTGATATATGCTATAATCTAGACTTTTATTTTTAAAGTTCAATTTAATTACAAGAATAACAGTTGGCTATTTTAGGAAACCTAGGAAATGCATAGAAAAATTTTTGAAAGACTCAATTCTATTGTATATATATTTGGACATCTTTGGCTCAGATTATTTTTTCTTTATGTAAATATACAATAAACTGCATCCATTTTTACCATTCTTTTATAACTTAGTGACTCATTGTACATATAGCAACTGTATTTCCATAGCATGTCTTCTAATGACTACATAAATCTTCCATGGAAAATCTGTTTCACTATTCAGCCAATAGATTATAGGACACTTGAGTTATAGGAACAGTCTTTTCCTAAGCTTTTTAATAGTAGATTATTATAAATCAAGGACTGTATGCATGAATGGAAGAGGAACATCATAAAGTATTTAGATTTCAGCTGAAGGATTAAGAAATTCCACCTAAAGTGTATGTCTAACTTAACACTTATAATGCTAAACTGGCGTAGCTACACCTGAGTGAATGTAGAACTTATTAGACAAAGGCTAACACTACAGCAGCAGTTTTGATACTTACTACCTTGGTCAAACAGAAAGGCCTATGTAGCTCCTTTTTCCCATACAAGAGCAATTTAATTTACCAAACTACCAAACAAGTAATGCACTTGAAAATTCACAATGTCAGCCAGGCGTGGTGGCGTACGCCTGTAATCCCAGCACTTGGGAGGCGGAGGCAGGAGGATCGGTGCGAGTTCGAGACCAGCCTGGGCTACAAAAGTGAGCTCAAGGCCAGCCTCAACTGCATAGTGAGACCCTGTCTCAAAAAGACAAAAAAAAAAAAAAAAAAGAAAATTCACAATGTCCACACATATAAGTTCACACTCGCTAATTTAGCCAGTGACTATCTGAAATAACCTTCTAAGTTTTATGAATAGAAAAATTGCACTTAAGAAAGTATGACTTCCATTAAAACACACAAGAAATCATAAACAAAATAATCCAAAAATCCTTGCTTTCTCTTTTGTATGCCCATTTAGAAAGAATGAAATCTTTCTAGGAAACCCATATTAAGAATATTTTCTTGAATAAAACATATCATTTATGACATGTATCTGAAGTTACACAATTATAGAGAATTGTGCTTAATTCTTAAATATCCAGGTAATAAAGGACACTAATCTAAACATATATTTATTTAATCAAGTTTATGAAAATATTAGTTGATTTTAACTGCATCATCAAACTGCGCACTCATGTTGATTAGATAAACTCCAAAGGAAGAATATGTGCTCATAGTTATAAAGTGTATGGTATATAATTTTTTACAATTTATTGCATTTATAATTAAGCCCATCAATAATTTTAATCAAGTAAAAATATTAGTTAAAGCAAAGTATTATCAAAGGGCCATCTGTTGATTGAGTTTCCAAAGATGATGATTACTATATGCAAATATGGGTATATCTCCTTTTAACCTCACATATATCATCCTATTTTCAAGAAAAGTACTGATTCATTTAATGTTGCTGTAGACAATTACTACTCCTTTCCAAAAATCTGTTGAACAGACAGCCTTAGGCTCTACTGGAAGGGAATTCTACTGAAAATTGCTAATATCAACCATTCAATCAAACAGTAAGAGTGTAAGTTTAAGAATATCACTCCTTTCCTTCGATCATTGCTGAATTCAATCAAAGTATTTAAACAAAATTTCCCAATATATAACATTGTAAATGTCTTTAGATTGTATAGAACAGGAACAAATTAGTCTTAAAGGCATAAGATTCAATATGAGAGAAAGCATAGAAGAATTGTCACAACACTACTCAACAAAGAAACAACAGATTCAGCCATGTGCAAGAGTTTCTACCTTCAAATCCCCAAGAGTCTGAATAGGAATGCTTGGATTAATAGCTATGTGTAGTGTGGGAAAGAAAGCAAAACAATGTGTTACTGAATTTGTATGCATCCAGTCAAGTTATATTTCATTTTTAAAGAAATAGAACTCCTGATCTATAAAAGATTAAAGAAACAAGAATACATTCTTGTACAGTGCAAAAGATGATATCCACTCTTTGTTCTTTATATGTAGAAGTTCAGTCTTGCTAAAGAAATATTTCTTTGATGGCTTCAATCCCAACATATCCAGGGTGTGAACCAACCTCCCAACTCGCAACCTTGTGTCTCACGTTCTTTCCTTCCTTGTCAAATGAAGAGACCAAACCTGTCTACCATTCAAGGTGTATATATATAGTAAATTGCTACACTAAGTCAGAACAAAAAGTTTAGCAAAGCACAGGCATCTGCTAGATATTTTACGACTGTACCACTGAGACCTGAGATAGAAGTTGAGACTGGGTGTGGTGGCATGAGCTTGGAATGCAAGCTCTTGGGAGACTGTAAACAGATGGATCACTATGAGTCCAATCTAGTAGTGAGACCCTGAATACCCTGTAGACCCTTCCCCTAAAATACAAATAATTTTTTTTTAAAAATGTTTGTTTTGCCTCTTTGATTTTAGAATACTCTGCTATAAGTATTAATGCTATAGTGTCTATATATACTATGCATTAGAATTTGGGCATTTCATAATTTTCACCATTTTCAAACAAATTTAAAGTGATTGCCAGTGTCTTCCCCATAATTTAATTTATTTTATTTCAGAGCACTTATCATAATTTGATTATTCATTTTCCACTCTCTGCATTAGAGTGTTAGCTCCAAAAGGGTAAAGGCCTGCTTCAATATTGAATGCTCACCATGAAAAAGTGTATCTGCTCTGTACAGGGATCCAACAAAAACTCACTGAATGGGCTGGGCGTGGTGGCTCACGCCTGTAATCCCAGCACTCGGGAGGCTGAGGCAGGAGGATTGGTGCGAGTTCGAGACCAGCCTGGGCTACAAAAGTGAGCTCAGGACCAGCCTCAACTGCATAGCGAGACCCTGTCTCAAAAAGACAAAAAAAAAAAAAAAAAAAAAAAAAAAAAAAAAAAAAAAAAAAAAAAAAAAAA
>PVJA010021739.1:0-35151 GCA_004027025.1 Myocastor coypus
GCTATGCAGTTGAGGCTGGTCCTGAGCTCACTTTTGTAGCCCAGGCTGGTCTCGAACTCGCACCAATCCTCCTGCCTCAGCCTCCCGAGTGCTGGGATTACAGGCATGAGCCACACGCCCGGCTGCGAGCACCTTTTCGAATAAACGAGACTTGATCAGAATCCTGTGTTGTCTCCAGTTCTCGTGTCTCTTGTCCCATTTTCCCCCTATAATCCCCACTCTCCCAGTAGGACTCACGCTGATTCCTCGATGGTCTATGGAGACACTGCTAAATGCTTATTAAATTCTGACAATATACCAAATACTCCAAAGCACTGGATACATGAAGCATACAATCCTTGTCTTAAGGAATTGAAAATCAAGCAGGGGAACTGGACCTGTACATTTCTGCAGATAGGGTTCTCGATGTGTTGCGCACTAAGACAGAGGCACTTAGCTGTGGAAGGGTGCAGGCGACAATCGCTAATTAAAGCAAGAGCAAACAGCTTCGTATGAAGAATGTCAAAATGGGAAAAGAATGCGGTGAGAAAAGGTTATTCAGGTAGAGGAAGAGCTTGAACCTCGCTTGCACTCTGACTCAGAAGACACCTCAGAAACCAGTGCTCCATGTAACTTTAAGAATTTTTTATACATCATCCTGGAGAGATGATAATTTATCTTCTAATGGAACATTTCTGGAGGGGGGTGAGTGGGGGCTGGTGGTGATGACCTCATGAGACACATGAGGTTTTGCTATAACCTTTCCAATTATTGTTGCACAGTAATTCAGGGTCTGTCAGGGTCTATCTCTTCATTGTCACTGAATAACAGGCATAGTAGCATTTGGTCTTTAACTTCCTCTCAAGGGAAAAAGAAAATGTGACATGCCTTAGCTCCTCTGACTTACACGTGATAGAGATGGACGGGATCATGCACTCCAGTGGTTTTTATACCTTTGTGATTCATGGACCTCCCCCTTTGAAAAGGAGATTTACAAAAATCTATAGATCCTCTACCCCCAAACGAACACATGTTCCTGGCACACAAGTGCTGCATCCATAGCCCTGGACCCCATCCAGGATTATGAAACCTTTTCATTTTGCTCATGAGAAACTGATGCTCTGAGAAATGAGATGGCCTGAAGGAGAACTGGAAGCAAGTCCCCATGGATCATGTGACTTTGTGGGACAGAGTCAGACACATGGTTCAGTGCTGCAAAGAGGTGCTGTTCTTGCCAGGGGGAGATGTTTACGGGAGACGGCTGTAGTCAGTTATAAAGTCAAAGGATGAAGGGCTGGTCAAATAGCTCAGCGGATTAAAGTGCCTGCAAGCAGGCACAGGGGCTAGGGGTTCAATCTCCTGGGCCTGCAGTGCCCACTCCTCCCCTGGGGTGCGCTGAGACCACACTTGAGACTAGGTGTGGTGGCGCATGCACCTGTAATCTCAGCTCTTGGGAGGCTGTAAACAGGCAGATCACCAGGAGTCTGGTCTAGTAGTGAGACCCTGAACACCCTGTAGACCCTTCCTTAAGGTGCAAAACAACAAACAAACAAACAAAGTCAAAGGGTGAGAAAAGATTTGGATTTTTTTTTTCTCCTTTGGCATCAAGAAGTAGTTGCAGAACAGGGTAGAAGAGAACATCTGCCTGACAGAGCCCTCCACCACTAATCCACTAAAAAAAATGAGCTCTCTCAAGAACTACACGGGCTGGAGAGATAGCTTAGCAGTACCTGTTTGATTCCTGGTATTGCATGTTGTGCTGGCTCCATAACACCAGGCCCACCATTCTGGCCACCGAAACTGGGTGTTGGTGGTACCCACCTATAATTCTAGTGTTGAGGAGGCTGAAATAGGGGATCACTACTAGTCCAAGCTGCATAGTGAGAGCCTGTACCAAATAAATAAAAACAAAAAGAACTGCAGACTTCCTTGTCACATGACTTGAGCACTGCCATCTATTCTAGAAGGGTCGGAAGGACACAAGAGGTTGAACTGGGTGGCCAAAACCAGACTTGGCTCTGACACTTACTTGATCCCAGAGTAGCCAGAGAGAAGCCCAGGTCTCTTTGAGGCCATGGCTAGTGAGGAAGTGAAGAACATTCAGGATGTCGAGATGGCAAGTGAGATGCTGTGAAGGTGTGTGGTAGTGGAGGAACAGAAGACTTGGGGTAAATGGAAGTACAATGACAAGGGTCTTACATAACATCATGGCTGGTATTCAAGAATGACATCCCATAGAGGACCAAGGCAGCAAAAAAAGAGGAAGGCAAAATTAATGAACAGTGGTATCATCACCAGCAAGGAAATAAGAGGGCCAGAAGAGAGTCTTGTAGGTCTCACAGTATGAGTCTGAACTGCTAGTGGCCATGGGATGTGAGGATGTGAACGTCCAGGGATCTGAAGCGCTAGCAGGTGCTAAAAGGGAGCGGCCAAGTGCAGAAGCTCAGTTGGCAACTGCGGCTATGGGAGTAGAACTGTGGGAGGTCCAGATGTCAGCAAGACCAAGGTGCTAGCCACAGAGATGAGCTAATTAAAGAGGTTTTTTTTTTTTTTTTTTTTTTTAAAGACAGAGTCACACATATTGCTCAGGCTGGCATGAAATCCTGGGGCTCAAGCGATCTTCCTGCCTCCGTCGTCTTGAGTAGCTGAGACTATGGTGACCACCAATATGCTCAGCTTTAATCTAAATTTGAAAACACGGTGTGTTTTCAGGGGCAAACAGTATAACATGGACACAAGCACAAGCTGGCCCACAGGGCTGAGATTCATGTGGATGTGGGATAATGAAAAGGCTGTGAGAAGGACGAGTCGCAGAAAGAAGACTTGGTATTAGGGAGCGAAATAAGGACTTGGCCAAAGCAGCTGTGGAAGGAGGGCAGCCTGCGCAGGCTCGTTCTTCTGTGAGCTGCCGCGCTCTGCCCTTGGCAGGTACATTACAGTGATGTTCACCTGGCAGCACACACAGTGCAGGGTGGGTTATAAAGTGCTTCTAAGTGGGTCCTAGATACTTCTTAAATAGGACTTTCTTAAATACCTGCCTTTGAAAATTGGATGACAACTTTTCTCTGCCCCAGTTCCTGTATCATACAAATTAGAAATCATTTTACTTCAAGTTGATTGACTGGTTTTCATCACCTGCTTTAAGGAATGTGGGTTTGCCACCCTAACGTGATTGAATGGTAAATTATACTGAGGTAATGGGATGCGCCTGTTTCCACAGGAAGGCACAGCACCCACATAAAAGTAGTTTTTTAAAAATTAAGTTCACAAATACAAATTTAAGTAAGACATGTGTTCAATGGTAGAGAAACTAATCAAGAAAATGTCTAAAAGGGGGGTTGGGATAGGTATTTTCTAAATCTTTTTGTTTCAAATCCTGTCTTGCGGGCCTGGCAGGATGGCTCAGTGGTCTAAAGCGCCTGCTTAGGAAAGCTTGGGTGGCTGCACAGACCGCAGTTCGATCCCTGGCACCACATGCTGCGCCAGCCCTGCCCCCTGGGGGCAGGCTGAGCCGGCCATAAAAAAAAAAAAAAAAAAAATCCTGTCTTGGGAGGCATACTGGTTTATGTTAAGAAGTAAGCTATTTAAGTTTACCAGTATTTTATTTGAGACAGGATCTTACTATGTAGTTCAGGCTGGCCTTGAATTCACTACTTAGCCCAGGTTGGCCTCAAACGCTAGGTGATGTCCTGCCTCAGCCTCTCAAGCACCGGGATTGCGGGTCTGCATCACGCTTGGCCACTTGCCAGTGTTTGATGTCCCCTTTTCTGTCTAGGAGAACTTCTCAAAGGTAGAGTTAAAGCTCTAAACTGACTCAGTAGTAGGCCTAGCTCACCTGTGGTCTCAGGCATACAGCTTCTGGGCAGTGCTGTAGGCAAAGGAGGGGATGCAGAGGCTGCAGTTTTTGTAGCACTGGGTAGGACCTAGAATATAACTGGTTTAATTCATGATCATGTTTAATGTCACTGCAAGTAAATATCAGAGTTTGGCTCTGAATCTAAATGCCTTTGCTTTCTGGCACCCCTCTTTCTTCAGCTGGAAAGAGAACTGGGGGACAGGAGGACTTCGGGAATGTGAAGTGGAATGTGTTGGATTAATACAACTTTGGGGGGACATTAATGTCAGAAATTGCTTTTAAGGAGTTCCACTTCATATTTAGGTAGGCTATGACTTTTGAACTCTGAAAACAGATTCTCACACTTTAAACTTGAGTTTATGGAAATGAGGAGGAAACACGGTAGTCCCTCTTTATTTGTGGTTTTATTTTCCACTTTCTGTTACTCACTATAAGCTCTGGTCCAGAACCTTAGGTAAAAAACTGGAAATAACTCATCTACAGTAAAGTATGTGCCATTCTGGGTGTCATGATGAAATGTACTCTTGCTCTGTCCTGGCCCAAAGCAGGTTCCTGCCCGGGAGGCACTTAGCCAACTTGCTTATCAGATCCAGTGCAGTGGGATCACGGTGCTTGCGCAAAACAGCCCTTCCTTCACCTAGTAATGGCTTAACAGCAGTGATGCGGGCAATTTAGCTAGCTTGAAGAGATTCCCTTTAAGTGGAAAGGTGAAAGTACTGGGAGGGATCTTGAAAGAGACTCTGTTCACATACTTTTTATTATGGCATATTATCACAGTCAATATCATTATGATTGTTCTATATAATTATTGTCTTTTAATCTCTTATTGTATGTAATTTATAATTAAATTATTATGAGCATGTGTATATAGGGGAAAAGTACATACAGATGCTTCTCTGTTTATGACTGAACTACATCCTGGAAAACTCATGTAGTTTAAATCCTGCAAGTTAGAATGCATTGAATGCACTTAGCCTACCAATCTCATAGCTCAGCAATGGAGAGCACGTGTGGAGTGCAGACTCTTTCCTTTCCTCAGCACATGGCTGATGGGGAGCTGTGCTTCACTGATGCTGCCCAGAGGATGAGCGGGGATTGGACCACACAGCACCAGCCCAGGAGAACAGCAAATATTTAAATTCCGCAATACAGTTCCTAGGCTATTTTCACATCACCTTAAGGTCTAAAAATTGTCATTTGATCTATTGTAATCTTGGTGCTATCCAAGGTTTTGGGCATCCTCCAAGGACAATGAAACTACTGTACCATGTGCATTACCTAATTACAGTTGTCACTCCCATACAGAGAACTTTTTTTTTTTTTTTGGTGGGACTGGGGTTCAAACTCACGACCTTGCACTTGCCCAGCAGGCACTTGTGCCTCGGAGCCATCTCCCCAGCTCCCATACAGAGAACTTTTATAAGAAGGCTACAACAAAGAGGCATACAGACACTTTATGTTAATGCTGGATTCTCTGGCACAAGTGGAAGGAAGAGAATCTCATTAAGAGAGCAGTGCAGTACCATATTCCCTAGAATGCTAAAGCTTCTGAACCACAGAAAGTGATGTTTTCACCAATCTATGGAACTCCGAAATACGGTGAGCATCCTAGTACACAGTGGTATTTAACTTCTCATTAAAATGTCTCATCTTGCCTTGTTACTTTATTTAAAGCTATTTACGTATTACTAATCTTAAGGGCTATTTTTATTACACTTCTGTCTCCCCCTTGTGGAGAAGATCTGCAAGGATCTGAGCTGAATGGTTCAAACTGGAATGACCTACTAGGCTGTTCAGCCTTAGAGGTGCTGCTATCTGTATTTGCTCATCCAATATGCTGCTGATATTCCAAATACTCCTGTCTAGCACAAGTATTAAAGCAAAGGCCAGAGCAGCATCTTCTATCAGTTATTTAGGTGATACAATCACAATAAGCAATAGGAACTAATGACTTTTTGGTATACCTTGCATTATCCCAAAAAGGAGAAGTCCTTGGTAAAGTACAGTCTCTGCTTTTAGACACCATTTTTCTCTTGGCTGTTGCCAATGGTTTTTAAATGCATATTAGATAGTCAATTAAAAATTCTTCAATAAAGTACTTTACAGTTAGTTTTCCATATCCATTGGTTCTTCATACTCATATTCAGCTAACCAAGGACTGAACATATTAAAAAACAATTGCACCTGTGTGAAACATGTTCAAATTTTTTGGTCTCTGTCCTCTGAACAATACAGTAGGATCACATACCATTCATACTGTATTAGGGCTAAGCAATCTAAAGATGACTTCAATTGTATGGGGAAGATGCATGTAGGTCATTTTCAAAGACTGTGTTATTTTATATAAGGGTCTTGAGCATCTGTGGGTTTTGGCATCTTTAGGGAGTCCTGGAAACAATGAATCCCCACTAGACACAGAGAGACAACTGTATTTAGCACAGATTTGGTGAGGCAGGAATTGGTAGGGTGGAGCCAATTATTTTCATGTGCTGGTTGCTTTACGAATTGAAGCTAAATGTAGATTAGTCCAGTAAAAGTAGGCTACACTTTGGTGTAAGCTTCTTTTGAAAAGGAAGGAAGGGCAAGAAGACCACTTATCTCTTTGATGCTTATTCTAACTGTACCTACCTCCCTTTTTTCCCTAGGGCTTGACCATTAGGTTCTAATTTATAAAATATAGCCACCAAGAAGAGGTCAGGCATTCATCTTTCACCTAGCCTTTCTCCCCTGAAGACAGTGATGAGCAGAATGGGCTTGTTTCTACATGTCGCCCCCACCCCTCCTATGCTCCTGAGGGCATCGGTGGGCTTTTTCAGAGCTGGATGTAGTGAGTGATACTGCGATTGATTCATGGTGTAATGCTAGGATCGACCACACTAGGTGAAGAGTGTGAGGGTTATTTGCCTTGAGTAGCTTGAATAAGATATAAAGGATAGAGAGAGTTACAGCTGTCTCTTCTTTCTTTGCTGACCTCTGCCTGCTATGAACTGTTTCTCCTCTACAATGCTGGTCTGCCAGGCGGCCCTGCCTTGAAGCCTATCATGGATGGAAACCACTATAAGCTGTGAACTAAATAACCTTCTCCCCCTTTATGTTTGGGAGTTGGGCATTCTGTTTCAGCAGCAAGAGAAAAGTAACTAAGATAGTGATGGTGTATACGGACCAAAAGGAAAGGAGACTTGTTCTTTATTCCCTCTCCTGGCCACCTCGGGACCCCAAAGCCCTGCTTTGATTCTGACTTGTGAGAATAGAACACACATCTCCACGGCTCACACTTACTTGGCAGCAGCGTCTTTTCTCAACTGTTCATGCTTCATTAGCAGGTTCTTCCGGTCTCGGAAAGCTTTCCTGACCTTGTACCCTTTATAGACAGCTTGGATTTTGAAGGCAGCGATGTCTTGTATGGCTGCAATGGACAGGGCACCACGCTCCAACATGAACTGGATCACTTCATGGCGCTCACCAAGCAGAGCGTAGTCAAGGGGTGTGTACCTGGAAGATTTTTTTTTAAGAAAGTAGAATATGCTTCACAGCACAGTTAAACAATATTATTATGCAGCAGAAAGAAGCCTTATTCTGAGATGAGGCATTTTCCCCATCAAAACCACCCTCTGTAGTCCAGAGGTGATCCTGTTTCCTCAGTGGAGCTTAAAAAAACAAAAAACAAAGCAGGGTTGAGTGTGGCTGGTGGTCAGGTGCTTTCTGCTACTAACCATGTCTATTTGCTCACTGGCTCAAGAGCTGGGATTTGTGGAACACAGGATCACTGTCTATCTTTCCCATGTGCCAAATATTTTCCTGTTCCTATGTGAAAAGTTACCACAAATTGTATTCTGTGAGACGCTTAAATTTGCACCAACAGTTACTGGTAGTTATTGCTCATGAAATAAAAATATACTTCCAGATGTACATATTTAGTGTATGATTAGGATGGCCCTTTAAATCACTGGAGAAAAGATGCATTATTAATAAATGACATTGGTACAGCCAGGGGTCAAACAATATTCTCATATCTCATACCAAAATAAATTCTCCATGCAGCAAATATCTAAAAGGAAACTATGAAGGTGCTAGAAGATACCATGGAAGGTTAAAGCATTTTGAAGTGGGAAGTTCTTTTTGACAAAAGATGTAAAACTCAGAAACTATAAAAGAGACTGATAAACCTGAATTCATAAAAATAAGAAATTTTTGCAGGTCAAAAATAACTTAAGTTTTCCTTTTAAAAATAATTACTTTAAAAAATGACTTATATTTAAAAAATATGAACAATGAATGAAAGTTCAAAAATGAATTT
Source organism: Myocastor coypus (assembly GCA_004027025.1). NCBI lineage: Eukaryota > Metazoa > Chordata > Mammalia > Rodentia > Myocastoridae > Myocastor > Myocastor coypus. The sequence goes on from PVJA010021739.1 coordinate 8,133, forward strand.
AAAAAATAAGACCCCAGTGATAGTAACGGTAACTGTCACTTCTTAAACAACTTATGTTTCTAAATCCTGGTTTTTGGGGCCTGGCAGGATGGCTCAGTGGTCTAAAGCGTCTGCTTGAGGGGCCCGGCGGGATGGCTCAGTGGTCTAAAGCGCCTGCTTGGGAAAGCTTGGGCAGCTTCAGGGACCGTGGTTCAATCCCCGGCACCACATGCTGTGCCAGCCCTGCCTTCGGGGCAGGCTGAGCCGGCCACAAAAATGAGTGAATAAACAAACAAAGGTTCTGAAACAAGAATAAAAATAAATAAATAAATAATTAAAAAAAAAAAAGCGTCTGCTTGGGAGCTTGGGCAGCTTCAGGGACTGCGGTTTGATCCCTAGCATCACATGCTGCGCCAGCCCTGCCCTCGGGGTGGGCTGAGCTGGCCATAAAAAATGAGTGAATAAATAAATAAAGGTTCTGAAACAAGAAAAAAAAAGAACAGAATATATTAAAAAAAAAAACAAAAAAAACCCCAAACAGTTTTAAATCCTGGTTTTCCTTATCTGTTAAACATGTTAATACACAGACGATGCACTAATGAATATAAAGGGATTACATTGTGTTGGGCACAAAGGAAACAGTGAATAAATGTTAGCCATTACTCTGTTGTTTAACGTTATAGGGCCTACACAGCAGTGGACGCCATGACGTCACAGTTGCTGATCATAACTCGTGTCACCACAGGATCCACGCTGGTATCCACGACCACCTAGCAGTTGCTGCTGATACCATGTCCTCCCCAGGTGACCCCTGAGTAGTTAGTGCCATGCGAAGTGGTGAGGAAACCATTGGCTGATTGATGAAGTGGAAAAATGCTGATTATAGGGATGCAGGATCAGACACTGAAACTCAACAATGATGACAAAAAGGCAAAAGTGACCTCTCTTTAAAATGTACCTTGGGGCCAGGGAGATAGCTCTGCAGCACAAGTGCCTGCGTGGTTAAGTGCAAGGTCATGAGTTTGAATCCCAGTCCCGCCAAAAAAAAAAAAAAATGTACCTAACAGGGGCCTGGCAGGATGGCTCAGTGGCCTAAAGCGCCTGCTTAGGAAAGCTTAGGCAGCTGCAGGGACCGCGGTTTGATCCCCGGCATCACATGCTGTGCCAGCCCTGCCCTCAGGGCAGGCTGAACCAGCCATAAAAATAAACAAACAAAAGTTCTGAAACAAGAAAAATAAAATAAAATAAAAATTCTAAAAAATAAAATAAAATAAAACAAAATAAAATAAAATGTACCTAACAGTCACAGTGAGACAAAAGTAACAGGTTTTTAGAATAAGAATGACTTGCTGGCCCAGCGGGATGGCTCAGTGGTCTAAAGCGCCTGCTTGGGAAAGCTTGGGTGGCTTCAGGGACCGCGGTTCGATCCCTGGCACCACATGCCGCGCCAGCCCTGCCCTCGGGGAAAGCTGAGCCAGCCACAAAAATGAGTGAATAAACAAACAAAGCTTCTGAAACAAGAAAAAAAGAAATTAAAAAAAAAAAAAAAAGAAAGAATGACTTGCTGACTTTAGTAAGGAAACTCTGAGTTCAGAGTCCCAAGGGTTGCAATGAAGGGACCCTCCCAGCAATTTGCTGCTACTCTTTAGGGACCAGAATGCCAACAGTGAACAGCCTCTATGTGCTTTCAAACATTGTTTATAAGTGGATGGTATTTTGTTATTGAGAAGAATTTTTAAAATTTACTATTTGCTATGAAATGCCTTTCATGACTCTACTTTCAATAACAGGAAATATTTATCATAAAGTCACTGGAACACACTGTAGTAGTGGTGACCTGACTTGCAGAGGTCATTAATTTCAACCCTTTTGTTTTATAAGTCATATAGACAGATTCTGTGTGGTGGAGGGTCTTGCTGATAATTATGTAGCTCCTTTCTACAGAACACAGGCCTCAGTTAGTGGCTCCCAGTTTAGTTATCTTTCCTGTAGGACCTTTATCAGTTGTTGACTATAAGTCTCTCCTAGAAAGAAAGTACTTCTAAAATAAGTGTTCAAGATGGCCATGGTGACACATGCCTGTAGTCTCAGTACTCCAGCGGCTGAAGCAGGAGGATCACTGCAACTTCAAGGCCAGCTTGGGCTACATAGTGAGTTCAAGGTCAGCCTGGACTACTTAGTGAGACCGTGTCTCAAAAACTAAAAACAAAACAAAAAAGCAAATTATATAAACAAATTTTTTCATCTATTCCTTGAAAGAACCATCTAAAATATACAAAGAAATAAAAAAAAGAAACTCCTACTTAAAAGATCCAGTCAACAAGGAACTGAACTGGACAGATACTTCTTAGCAGAACTACAGATACACAATAAATACATGAAAAAAAATGTTTGATTTCTCTGGCCATTTGAGATGTGCAAATTAAAACAACACTGAGATTCCATCATATGTCAGAAAGAATGGCTATGATCAATATTTTGGTCCTAGCCCCTCTAGGTCAGTGAGGACTCTGGACATAAGAGAATCTGTACTGTAACATCCTATAACTCAGTGGTGTCCCAAATTTTCTGTTCAAGGAGATCATGGAGCCACAGAGGAAGGGATTGACAATGTATAGTGTGCCTAAGGAGAGTAACCTAGAGAAAAAACATTCTCTTGGGCTTTCACACAAAGCAATTTGGTCAAGCAATGGCCGTGACTCATCCAGATGGCTGACACTGACAAAAGTTTTACAAAACGCTGTACATAGTTTTTTTTTCTTTTCTTTTTTGTGGGACGGGGTTCGAACTCATGACCTTGCATGTGCCAGGCAGGCACTTGTGACACAGAGCGATCTCCCCAGCCTGTACATAGTTTTAAGGTAAATTTTGAGGGGTTTTCACTGACCTTGTCAGATACAAAAGTTACATTTTTTTGTTATGTAGGTCTTGCTTTAACTTGGCCTTAACCATCCAGCAGAAAAGTTTAACTATGAGGTATAAAAAGTAAAATCAGATCAGAATGTTGAGTTGTAAAAGGCTCAAGTCAAAAGCTTCTGACATTGCCAGTTCTGTTGATAACCCACTACTATTATGGAATATTGGACTATGCATACAACTACTTTCTCTCAGCTTAATGAGAAGAAATATTTGTAGCAATAGTGTTTAGAAAAGTTATCATGTCTGCATCTTGTACTCTGAACAACTACTATGAACATGACAATTACATTGTATTAATTATTGTGGCTATCTTACTAACATGTTTTGAAACTGTCTCATTGTTATTTCCTTCTTATTAAAATTAATAAAATTAAAAAAGAGCCAGGCATGGTGGTGCACGTCTGTGATCCCAGTACTTGGGAGGCTGAGGCAGGAGGATCAGTGTGAGTTAGAGACCAGCCTGGGCTACAAAAGTGAGCTCAAGGCCAGCCTGAACTGCATAGCGAGACCCTATCTCAAAAAGACAAAAAAAGAAAAAAAAGAAAGTAATAGCAAATGTTCACAAGCTGTGGGAAAAGAGGAACTCTTCTACAATGTTTGTGGGAATGTACACTAGTAAAAACATTATGGAAATCAACATGGAGAGTACCCCTAAAACTAGAAACTCCATCCAATCCATCTTATTTACTGTCTAAGTATCTTTCTATAAAATTTAAGGAAATCATATTACAGTGATCCATGACTACCCATGTTTATAGCAGTACAATTCAGAATAACTACATTCTGGAAGTAGACAATATATGCATCAATAGATGAATAAATAAGGAAAATGTATTTATACATAAAGGAGTACTACTCTGCCACAAAGAAAGATAAAATTTGGGTCATTTATAGGAGAAATTGATGCACCTTGGGACTACAACGTAAGTGAAATAAATCAGACAAGCTTAAGAATCATGTGGTTTCTCTTACATGAGAAACCTGAAATACAAATAAAGAACAAAATAAAAGGTAGATAATAGGAGATGGAGACAGAACTTTTGCAAATGGGAAGGGGACCAACAGATGAAAGGAGAGAGGGAAGGACAACAGTACAAAAAGAAGATGCATTATGTACACGCACCAGCTCCCCACAAGCAATATGGCTATCATGCTAGCAAACACATACAGGTGCTCCTCGCTCAGCGACTGAGTTCTATTCCTATGACCGGGGTGCTAAATGCATTGGTCTTCTCTAAATGAGGAACTGGGGGCTGGGGAGATAGCTCCGAGGCACAAGTGCCTGCTGGGCAAGTGCAAGGTTGTGAGTTCGAACCCTGGTCCCACAAAAAAAAAAAAAAAAAAAAAAAAATGAGGAACTGTATATAGTATGTGCAGTATAATGTTCAAAACAAAGAAATGGCCAAAGGAAACTCCAACTTTTATTTTCTTAACTCTACTAGGCAGCTCTGTAATGTGGAACAGAACCTAAGACTGTAGTCCTGTACTGTCCAATGCCGTCAGCCAACATGGCAGTACTATGTAAATATGGTACTGTGTGAGAAAAAGACACTGAGACTCCTTAAATAAATGTAAAGAACTGTATAATAAAAGGACAGGTGAGCCGGGCGTGGTGGCGCACGCCTGTAATCCCAGCACTCAGGAGGCTGAGGCAGGAGGATCAGTGCAAGTTTGAGACCAGCCTGGGCTACAAAAGTGAGCTGAAGGCCAGCCTACTGCATAGTGAGACCCTGTCTCAAAAAGACCAAAAAAAAAAAAAAAAAAAAAAAAAAGAAAAGGACAGGTGGCAGGTCTGAGCAGCAGGCTATATCCAAACAGCACACTGCAGTCCTATACCCGAACAGTTATTGAATGAGGAATATGTGCACTACTAAAAATTAAAAACAAATGAATAGGTGAATAGTATATGTATTAGTGGGATTGATAAATTTTCCATAATTAATAGGTAGTATTCTTCATGTAGAATATAGAGAAAATAATCAATATTTGGTTCAAGAAATAGAAAACTCAAATTATACCTTTATTTAGAAATATGATCAAAAGAAGTAACATGCAGCATAATATGCCCCCAAGAATGTGGGCCTGGGAGTTGTGAGGCCTGTGTGACCCTGGGAATTCCTAAAGTTCTCTAAGTATCTGTCTCCTCACTGTAAAAATGGAACAAAGCCCAGAGGAGAACTAGATTTCTTAGGCTGCATTTGGATTGAAATTGTGTCTTAAAAAGTTGTTATCATGAAAAAATTGTATTTTATTAAGGGAAATTTTAAGCATAAGCTTAGAAAACATAGTAATCCTATAAACACTTCTCAAATTTAATAATCAGAAGGATTTTAAAAAAGTATATTCATACCTTTTCTGATTTCTTCCTTTTTTGTTTTTGCTGAAAGAGTAAATCTTGAAATTTCCACCATTTCATCTTTATGCATTTCAGTACCAATTTAAAAATGATAGGAAATCCTTAGCAAAATAATACCACTGTACAATCATATTTCCCCAGTTTTACTAAGAACTGTGTCTTATTCAGTTGATTTATTCAAATTAGGATTTTCAGTCAATTTTTTATTTAAAGAGGCAGAATCTAATTAGCTAGCAAAATTTTAAGATTAAAAAAATTAGAAAGGAAAAAAATTAAGATTGAAGTCTGATTGTATTGTATTATCACTATCCAATCTTTCTTTTTTATTTTTTTTTTAGCCAATCTTTCTTTATCCCAGATTCAATTTAGAAACATTCTAGTACTGTGAATATTCCCATCAGCGTTACAGTGTAGCTGTTAGGGAGTTATTGACTGAAAGGCAGCAGGAGTTGGCAAAAATTATGTCTCTGCCATGTCCATCAACGGCTTAGTGTCACTGCATTAGAAGTAAAAATTAGCACTATGTTGATGGTAACCAGCCAAGAAACAACGTAGATAAAGACAAGGGATAAGACACAATTGGACTTGCCACGAGGGAATGGTCTGATGGGCTCAGTAGAATGACTAAAGCAGAATGTCGATAGACATAAAAGGTAGAGCCACCTTCTGACATCTGCACATCAAGGTGCACTGCTGACGAAACATTAAAAGAGACTGGGATACGGCCACCATCTCTTTATTTGCATATCGGCAAATGCAGCTAGGAGGATTTTTCCTTTGGTTTTGTGGGCTGAAATTAACACATACTTATCCTAGGTGGCGCTAAGTATCTTAATTTGTATATGACTTAGATTTGATTTGAAATTCCAAAGCTTAGCATATGAATGAAAAATGAATTATAAAAAAAATCATTTTATAAAAAAATCAGTCAAGCACCAAAACTGCTATCAATTAGATTATGATTATCAAATAAGATTTTATAGAAGCAAGTGTCATTAATTTTTAGGATTCTTTTTTAAAAAAGTGCTTCAAAGAGAGATACATTTAGTACTCCCCAGTGAGGACAGGTTCTGAAGGAAGTGAGAAAAGAACTGGTTCCCTAGAAAAGCCCCTCCTCTATTAAGTTTCACTTGCTAACAAAACAGGGAAGTGGTGGTGGCTAAGAGAAGGAGGATGGTGTTAGAACAGGGGTCACTGTATCTGGAACATCTGACAAGCAGTGACAACTGCCACACACACCTAGCTGTCTGGGTCCTCAGGTGCAGGGCTCTGATCAGAGACTTAGCTGTTACCTACGTATTACCAGAATCTCCCTGAACCCCAGAGCAGCACTGCCTGGACTTCATACCACATCTGGTCCTTTTCATTGGTTGGGATCTTTGGATAACAACTTCAGCATAATTCTACAGATCTTTCATTATTTCCAGAAAGGTGTATTTATAGACTAAGTGCTGAGTTTACATCTTAGTTTTTCCATATGTTTTCATGGTATATAGTGGCACCATTTGGTTTAAAAATAATATTCTCTCCATTGAGAGAACTCTTCTGAGGGCCAGCCAGATAGCTTAGTAGGAGATTAAAGTCCTTGCTTAGGCAGATGCAGCGGTTAGGGGTTCAATCCTCAGCCTGCCCTGCTGGCCCGGCCCTGTCTCACTCTGAGTGTGCTAGACAACCGATGAGACCGGGCGTGGTAGTCCACACCTGTAATTCCAGCACTTGGGAGGCTGAAAAATAGGAATGATCATTCTGAGTCTGATCTGTGCAGTGAAACCCTGTAGACCAGCGGTTCTCAACCTGTGAGGTTGCAACCCCGGCAGGGGGTCGAAAGACCAAAACACAGGAGTCACCTAAAGCCATCGGAAACTACATATTTAAACCCATGCTATGGCATAGTGAAATGTTATTTATTGGAATTAGTAATTTGAAGTAGCCACCAAAATTATTTTTTGATTTGGTGTTACTGCAACATGAGGAACTGTATTGCGGGGTCACAGCATTAGAAAGGTTGAGAACCACTGCTAGACTCTGCACTAAATACATAAAAAAGAGAACTCCTTTTTTTTTTTTTTTTTTTTAAATTTTATTTATTTATTTTTTTCTTGTTTCAGAACCTTTGTTTATTCACTCATTTTTATGGCTGGCTCAGCCCACCCCGGGGGCAGGGCTGGCGCAGCATGTGGTGCCGGGGATCGAAACACGGTCCCTGAAGCCGCCCAAGCTTTCCCAAGCAGGGGCTTTAGACCACTGAGCCATCCCGCCGGGCCCCTGAGAACTCCTTTTAATATAAAACATATATAACATTTTCTGCTGGCATAGCTGAAGTTCTGGGGAAACAGGTCATTCCAGACTTCATTGACCTTATGCTAGCCACAGGCAGAGGAAGGCCTGTTTCCTTATTTGTGAAACATGAACTTGCTCTAGGTAATAGCTAAAGCTCTGAACAGATATAAAATTCCATGATTCTAAATCAATGTTGCTTGGGAATTTTGCTTTTGTTTTTCTGTTTCAAGACTTTGCAACTATTTTGTTTTGTTATGAATATATTTATCATTTCTGAACCAACATCTAAACATAAGATCATTTTAATGTGGTAGAAAGGATATGAAGTGAACAAAAGTATGTTCAAATTTTTTTAATCAGTAGCCTACCTTTCTTCATTGTTTTCCATCTGATTAGGAAAAGCAGCAAAGTCTAGCAACAGTTTGATGGCATCAAGGTATCCGTTGTTACAGGACCAGTGCAGAGCTGTTCTTCCCTACAAACAGGATCGGAAATCAAGCACATCTGGAGTGAGTATATTTGGACATATGGCTATTTATGCTATTTCAAAAAGATAAATGATTCTTCCCCAAACCACTTAATTATCAAAATGGATAATACTAAGTATAATGTGAAGAGGAGAGATGGCATCTTCGCCAAGTGTTCATAATGTTAATTATGCTAGGATTCAATACCACTTCTGTGATAGTCCAACCAATAATGCAAACTTTGACCCTAATTGTGAGAAAACATAAGACCAAAATGAGTCAAATTCAGTGAAAAAATAACCCGTATTCTTAAAACATCCCAGTGTCACCAAAGATACAGAGAATATTATGCTGTATTGCTAGAGATATACTGAACAGTATTAAAGGTGACAAAGGAAAATGTCACAACTCTAAATCTGTATACATCCAATAACACTGTTTCTAAATCTATTGGGCAAAATTTGATGAAATTAAAGGGCAGATAGTAAAATCTATAATCATAGCAGGAGACTGTAATGTACTGTTTATGTTAGTTTATAGGAAACAGTAACAAAATAGTACTAGAGACATGCAAAACTTGTTACACAAATTTAAAGGTTTGCCTAAGTAAAATACATAACATTATTCACTATATGCTTATTTATATTGGATATGTAAAACATTTACATATAAGATTTACATTGATATATATATATAAATAAATATAGAAAATCTATCTATCTGTCTGTCTGTCTACTGATAATTCTACTCAACACTATACTAGAGGATCTAGCCTGTTCAATAAAGTAAGAGAAAGAAAAAGTTATAGGACTGGAAATGAAATAAAATTATTATTCACACAGAAAGATTATTTACACGGATATTCCAAATTATTGCACAAAAATGTAATAGAACTGGGTATTAGCTTAATATACTGTTAATGGAATAAATTGGTAATTTGGTAAAATATAACAGGTAGGATAAATTTTAAAAGATGCATTTCCTTTTATTATATTTTATATATAGAAACATTACAAACTTACTAAATTAGTTAATAATCTATTTTTTGACTTAGAAAAACAATTTATGTTAGTATCTCTAAAGAGTTAAAATAAGCTAACCCTACAAAAGTCAAAACTTGCTTAACTGAGAGAAACTGACACTTCATTACATAGCTAGAGGAATTTTAGATTGATCAATATCTCTTAGAACTCACTTTGGCAGTATACATCATAAACAGATTATGTTATATGCTTTTTGTTGCTTAGATTCAATAATTTTACTGAGAAGGAATTATTCCAAGAGAGTAATCCAGAGTCAGTGAGATAGCTCAGTGGACTAAGTGCCTGTTTAGACAAGCACAGGGGCTGGTGTTTGATCCCTGGCACCACATGTAGCCCTGCCCCACCTCAAAGCATGCTGTGTCAGCAACCAAGTCCATGCATGGTGGTACGTGCCTGTAATCTCAGGATCACTATGAGTCCAAGCTGCATAGTGAGACCCAGCACAAAATACAAACAAACAAAAAATGAGAATAATCCAAAGAGCTTAAATGCACAAAGAAGATTCTTGCAACATAGTAACTATGGAAAACCAATTAAAAGGGCCAGGGGCCAGCAAGATGGTTCAGCAGTCTAAAGCGCCTGCTTAGGAAAGCTTAGGCAACCTCAGGGACTGTGGTTCGATCCCTGGCTCCACATGCTGTGCTAGCCCCACCCCCCAGGGCAGGCTGAGCTGGCCATAATACAAACAAACAAACAAACAAAAACAACAACAACAAAGTTCAATGAGAATAAACATATAGTAAAAAAGAAAGGTCCAGAGATAGGATTCTCATTTAACAGTGAAGTCTGTGCTAAAGGCACACCTACATCCTGACCTTTCAGTCCCAGATGTCATGTTAGGATAATTATTTACATATTTACAGTAAATATGAGTTTTAATTTCTTTATTGTAAAATGGAGTAATAATCATAATTATTTTACAGAGTTGTTCTAAGGATCGGATGAGCTATATAAAGCTCTTAGAATTTTGTAACATTAAGCATTTATGACCATGAAAAAATTGTATATCAAATAATAAAATGTTGACAATAACTTTAGGTAGACAAGAATGTAATATCATAAATATAAAATCATATAGTGATATTTATATGCATAAGTCATCTATTATTCTCCATTTTTTCTGTGACCATGTTTAATTATATATAGTTACAGATGATTAGAAGAGAACAGAGACAAATAAAAATCATAATTATCACGTGGATTTGGTAAATGAAGGACTTCTACCTCTTTGTCTTGAATGTTAGGATCTGCATTATTTTCCATGAGCACAGCCATGCAATTGATATATCCCCCATAGGCAGCACACTGCAAAGGGGTTCTTCCTGCATAATCTTGTACATTTGGATTGATCTTATTTTCTATCAAAATCTGGCAAACATCAGCATTTCCTCCTAGTGCTGCCCAGTGTAGAAGTGAATGTCCATCTTGGTCAACTAGATCTACTCTTGCTCCACCTAAAGAAAAGACAATTATAATTAAAATATTTAATGTAAGGCTGGGGAGACAGCTTGGCAGTCTAAGCATCTAACTGGCAAGGGTAAGGATCCGGGTTTGATCTTGGGTACCACATGCCATGCTGGGGCAGCCCTGAGACCCGGCATGGTGGTGCACACCTGTAATCCCAGCAGTGAGAAGGGCTGGCACAGGAGGATCACTATGAGTCTGAACTGTGTGGTGAGAACCTTGTATCAAACAAATTTTTGAAAAATGTCTAATAGGGATAATAGGCCTAGGGTTGTAGTTCAGGGGTAGAATGGAAAAAAAGTTGCTTCACTTTCATTAAAATGCTTGTGAATTATACAACCAGCCTATCTACTGCTTAGGGTAGGAATGAGTCCCATAGCACATGCCTTTGAGGATCTGGTAGTGAAGGACTTTTCCAGAACTAAACAGTTCCCAGCAGGGGCAGGGCTCCAGATGTGGAATTTCCTGGTGTCAGCTTAGGCACTTTTCCTTTTACCCTTCTAGCCCAGTGGATCTCTGCTATGGAAAGCTTCCTTTCAAGGTGAACATGCCAACATTCCTATATTTTGTGAGCATTTAGTGGGAGGACTCATATTGACTAACCTTTAATAAGTGTCTGAATCACATCTTTGTGTCCCATCTCACAGGCTCGAAAAAGTGGAGTATGTTTCATGACATCAGTAGCATCTACTTGAGCATCATTTTCCAATAATAACTTCACAGTGCTGACGTAGCCGGAAAGGGCAGCAGCATGCAGAGCTAGAGAGGAAGCAGAAGAGCGACACCCTCTTGAACTTTGCAATCTACTTTAACGAATGCAATCCAAATCTTAAGGATTCTCTAGTTTTATCTTTTACTGTTACAGATTTCTAGCTTCTTCCTACTCATGTGTATTACTCATACTTCCCCCTTCCCTTCTACTTGCTTTTCTCTTTTATTCCTTTCCATCCTGTTGGCCTGAAATTGTATACTATTCTCAGATACTAGTTTGTTCAAATCTTTTCTCTTTGAGGACAGAAAAAGAACAAAAAATGACAAAAAGAAATGAGTTAGATGATGCGGGCTATTCTCTTCCTTAATGAATGCATGTCTCCAAGGGGCCATACTAACCCCACCGTTCTTTCAACTGGTCATGTGTGCTAGTCCTTTGGTCAGTCTGTGTACCTGTCTGTACTGAATGTACATACATCTTATTGCATTGAGTATATTTTCTATATAGATGACTTCAAATGAGCCACTTTTTCGACTCAATTTACCTCCCCCCCCCCGCTTTGGTGGTACTAGGGATCGAACTCAAGACCTTGCAGACTCAATTGAAAAAAATCATCAATTACTTTCAACATTGGAAAAAAACTTGCGACATTATATATTATCTCCACTCTGGTCTCTTCTGAGAAATTTTAAAGAATAATTTTGCTATATTTGTTTAAAGCTATGCTGGTCCTTTCCTGCTACTCCAACAGAATGCCTGACTTATACTGCTCCTCTTTAGGTTTGAATTGGCCCGTTTCAGTGGCTCAGAGGATTATATAGGTTGCTTCTAGGTATTATGACTCTACTAATTCCCTGAACAGTGTCTCCATCATGGAAGGGTAATCCATAAGCAAACGTGCAGTGCCTGTAAAAATGCAGACTTTTGGGTTGGGTACTATTGTAATCCTGGCAACAAAGCATGTAAGGCTACATTCTAGAAAGGGAAGCAATGAAAAGCAAAATAAACAAAGAAAAACTCCTATGTGCTCATTAATTGTGAAATATCAACTTGACTTTAGCAAGAACCCTTTTGCTGATTAGTACAGCATTAGGTGTGTCTCTGGATGGCTGACACATGGGCCATTTGTCATGTGTGCAAGGAAAGAAGACACACCCTCCACATGGGTGGCACTGACTACCAGGCATATATGCTCCATAGAATAAAAAAGGAAAAGAGGAAGGGAGTTTCCCTTTTCCTTTTCCTTTGGAGGAGCTTCCGTGTCTGCCATGGCCTTTGGATGTTCATGCCTTGTTCCTTTGGGCTTCCAGGGCAGTACATAGGCGGCCACTATAAGCCTACCTAGTAAGGCTTTTATATGATCACAAATACATTTTATATTAAATTAAATGTTCCTCCAGTGAACCCTCACTGGTAAACCCTTAGGTTAAGTGATGAATGCTATCATTAAGCAATTGAAATATTTTGGTACATTTGAGAACAGAACCACAAATAAGAGAGGATTTGGGATAAAAGGGAACAGTTACTACAGGATGTGAATGGCTTTCTGTGCTTGTTATGGTTCCTAGTTGTCCCCTCAAAGCCTCATGCAGTCATGGGGCGAGGACATCTAGAGTTTGAGATTCACTCATGATCCACCGGGATTATGGGTGATCCACTGGGATTATAGGCTTTAGTACTGCTGGGATTATGGACATGAGTGCTACACCCAACCTGGGGCTGATAGCCTGAATGTAATATGAGAGAGAGACAGACTCTCTTTCTCTTGCCATTGTTGCTGTTCCGCGGCCATGAACTGATTGATGTCCTTTTGCCCTGTGCCTCTGTTTGGAGCCAGCTGAGGATGGACTGAAACTGCTAGTAACGGTGAGCCAAGTAAACCATTCCTTCCTTCATTTTGAGGGTCGAGTATTTGTCCCAGCAAGGAGAGAAGAGTAACTGAGACAATGCTTAAGAAAGGCAAGGGTGGCTGCAGCACAGTGGTCGTGAGGCAAATGACAAGGGTAAAACATACCAGATCTAAATTTTTGCTACGTAAGTCAGAGCACTGGGAGTACTGAAGGGCATGAAATGGGAGGGACAGTGTCTGATTTGTTTTAAACACATCACTTGAGCTAATAGGAGGAGAATGCTATGAACTGCAGCAGACTGAGGGAGAAGTGGAAACCAGATAACAAAGTTTCAGTAAGTAGTGAAAAGTGATGGTGGTTTGAATGAGGGTGGCTGGAGTGGAGAGGAGGAGAAACAGATTCACAGTATATCAAGGTACACTCAACACTGCCCTGACAGGATTGAAGCTAGCATCTCTGGATACACAGTCTGGAATCTGAATTTAAACAAATGCCTCTAGAAATTCTTACACATTCTTGAGTTTCTGAACTATTGATGTAAATGGCTTTGGGAGCATTTGAGCTAGATGAGATTCAGCTGGGTCTGAGCAACTTTTGATACCTGCAGTGCTACTACACAGACAGGGCGCAGATTGAACATTCTGTCCTCCAAGGTGGGCTCAACATAACAAAGACTATTCTAATGAGTTAGGCTATAGTGAAAATAGGCTCACACTATAGGAACTGTCCAACCACAAACTGAAAGGCCACTGGTGAGAATATTGCAAGGAGATAAAAGCAAGATAAAATGTGATAGTTCAGGGTTTCTCACATTTTTAAGAGTATAAGAATGTTTTTCCTCCCAAAGTAAAATTTGTCACATTCAACACATAAAATAGGGGCTCGGCAGGATGGCTCAGTGGTCTAAAGCACCTGCTTAGGAAAGCTTGGGCGGCTGCAGGGACCGCGGTTCGATCCCTGGCACCACATGCTGCACCAGCCCTGCCCTCAGGGCAGGCTGAGCCGGCCATAAAATAAATAAACAAACAAAAATACATAAACAAACAAACAAAAGTTCTGAAACAAGAAAAAATAATAAAATAAAATAAAATAAATTAAAAAAAAACACATAAAATAAACAAGGGACCAAGAGTTATCTACATGAAAACAAAACAAAAAAAGCTATCCCTGTGACTGTGTTCTTCCTCAGCACTACTTTAGGTACCTCTATAGATTTGTGTTCTTAAGGACATGATATGAAATCCTTTTTTTTTTTAAATTTTTTTTTCATGATTTAATATTTTTATTGTTTAAATTTAACAATGGTTATATTACATATTTTCATCATCAGATCAGTTTAAATTGATAGATATAGATATATAAGATGGATTAAACAATTAAAACAATTGAACATTAATATGTTTTTAAAAAATTTTTATTTTATTTATTATTTTTATTCTTGTTTCAGAACCTTTGTTTGTTTATTCACTCATTTTTCTGGCTGGCTCAGCCCGCCCCGAGGGTAGGGCTGGTGCAGCATGTGGTGCCGGGGATTGAACTGCGGTCCCTGAAGCCGCCCAAGCTTCCCCGAGCAGGCGCTTTAGACCACTAAGCCATCCCACTGGGCCCTGAACATTAATATTTTTAATAAATATTACTTTTTTTTTCTTCTTAGCAACATCAATAGGGAGGTGGGTCATTCCCACACAGTGCTCTGCAGAACTATGGTGAGGACAATATGCAATGTGTCAACTTTTTTTTTTTTTTTTTGTGGGACCAGGGTTCGAACTCATGACCTTGCACTCGCCCAGCAGGCACTTGTGCCTCAGAGCTATCTCCCCAGCCCCAATGTGTCAACTTTTTAAAAAAAAGATATGAAATCCTTGAGCTAACCTTTTTTTTTTTTTTTTTATGGCTGGCTCAGCCTGCCTTGGGGTGTGGCTGGTGCAGCAACTGGTGCCAGGGATCGAACCATAGTCCCTGAAGTTGCCTAAGCAGGTGCTTTAGACTGCTGAGCCATCTTGCTGGTCCTAACCTTCATTTTCAGGTAACTTTTTATTCTAAAATGCTACAATTCTGTGGTATGGCATCAAGTATGGGATACTCTAGATATAACAGTCTATAGTATCAGTGTCAAATTTTAAGATACTAGACAAAATTTCAGTTAATAAAAAGATATAATTCATGATCATATTAAAGGAAATTCTCATTTCTATTCATTTAAAAAAATCTTCAAGACTTAATGATCATTGCTTCCATTTTACAAAAGTGCCATTAGTTTACATAGGAACTCTACATTTTTAAAAAGTTGACTTCATATCATAGAAAATTTAAACTACTTAGAAGAAAAAAGTAGTAGCTCAGTGCACTCAATATAGGTATCACCCAGCTTCAGCAGGCATCAGAACATAGCTAAGCATGTTTCATCTACCCAACATCCACTGGCCAACACTTTTGACTGTTTTTGAAGAAAATTCCATAGTCATATCCTTTCATTTGTAAATACTTTATTTTGCTGTAGGACAAGGATCTGGTGTTATCAGGGTTCACACAACAGACAGAAACCAGCTGGCTGAATATTTTGACAGAGGACTTTATTTTTTTATTTTTATTATTTATTTATTTATTTATTTATTTATTTATTTATTTATTTTGTGGGACCAGGGTTCGAACTCATGACCTTGCACTTGCTCAGCAGGTACTTGTGCCTCGGAGCTATCTCCCCAGCCCCTTGACAGAGAACTTTAAACAAGAATCATTAGTTATGTATTGAATTGAAAAGACAGAAGGAGAGCTAACTTAACATATCACTGAGGTAGCGATGCAGAATACAGCTACTGACCTTATAATCAGGGAAACAACAAAGAAAAGGACAGAATTATCAAAACCTCAAATCTTAGAGAGAGCTCTGCTAGTGGAATTTCGGACCTCTGAGAAAGGGGTGGCATCCCTGTGGCAGATGATTTGCGGCTGGCACTGTGAATGTTGAAAAAGATCCAGAGTGATACTGTCACTAAAACGAACTGTCACTGCTGTGTTGAAGAAGTGCACTAGGTCGATGCTTACTTGGGCCAGAAACAAAAACAGGAAGTAAATAGGAGGACCTGTTTCTGCCTTTCTTAAAGTTCTCCAGATGCCCTCAACTGCCCCCTATGGGAAGATTTTAACAAAAGAGGAACTCTGATTGCAGAGCCTTAGGTCCAGGACCAAGATACTGTTCACATTTTACTGATGGCTTTCTCATTTTTAACAGTTTATTGATCTGAATCAGGTTCCAAACAATGTTCATACATTGCTATTGGTCAGACCTCTGGAGGCAGGGATGATGGAGAACCCACCTGCTTGGAAGAGAAATCTCAAGAGGGCATCTCTGATATACATTAAAACCTAAACAGGAGAAAGAACTGGAAATTAATGAATCTAAGAAGAATTATGTATGAATTCCAGCCACAGTGGATACCAGAAAGACATTTTTGGTCAAAGGGATGTTAACTATTGTTATGCATACCTTATTAAAACACATATAAAAGTTAAGATAAAAGGAGGCTAGTGATAAAGTATGAGGCAGCATGCTGATGGCAAATCTGACCAAAATTAAATGTTCAGATCATTCAGTGCTCTATATCCATACAGAATCATGATCTGTTATGAGGCTTTGGTAAAGCTAAGGTCTCTATTGTAAAATCGTAACTGTCAACTAAAATCTTTGTGGAAGTGTGATTTTAAGTGAAGCAGTAGAGGAAAGGGCATTCATCATTCAGGGTAGCAACTCCAGCCTGCAGTCAATAGCTTTGGTGAAGGAATATTTTATCCAAGTTGTAAATGGTTCTAGAAGGTTTTACAAATAAGCTATAACACTATGAACACCAGCAGAGGTTTTTATTGTATTCAGTGTTGCAGTGCTAGTGTGTAATTTTCCTCATTTCTTTGGACTTGCAATTAGGATGCAGGACATAGGGAAGAGACCTCCAAGTTGAAATTTAATGCTAAAAAAGGTGTTGCTTCGTAGTAACCGGCATGTAACTAAAGGGCTCTCTTATTAGAGGAAGAAATTAAAAGAAGCATGTAGCGAGAGCTTTTCTTCCAGGCTGACCTGAAGGTGTGAAGCTTCTAGAGTCACAGGAAGTTAACTCTAAAATGAGGGATTCAGGATGCAGCGGTGCTACCCAGACCCAAGGAAGGTGCACAGTCAATGTGACTGGTGGGAGTCCATTTAGATGTGTGCATTCCTAAGACATAATTCTAAATATCTGAAAATCTACTTAATAACTACTAAATATAATTAATTACTAAATATGCATAGTTTTAAAATACCAGTTTGTGGAGGTTTTTTTTTTTTTTTTTAACATAAAGGCAAGAAGAGTTTCTGTAATCATATAAAGGAGAGACTGGGTTTTAAATCAAATGCCATAGTTCATCTGGTAGGAACATGATCTAATTTTACCCATAATATTTGGAAAGAATAAAGCCTTTAAAGTGACAACCTAGAAAATTCAGAAAAAGTGAAGAGCAAATTCACACAATGTTAGATTAGGAACAGTGCTTTCAGGTTCCTATTTTACAAACTATAGCACAGCCTATGCTTTGGAAGCTGAATGCAAGCATGTGGAGCCTGTCTAGCAGTTCTTACCTGTGCCTCCGTATTTGTCTGCCATGTTGATATCAATGTCAGACTTCAAACTCAGCATAGTCCTGAGGACCTCATCGCTGCCTTTGCCTGCTGCCCACATAAAGGATGTCCTTCCTTCCAGGTCTGAATCATCTTTCACTGAAGGATGTTTTAAAAATACTTTAACTGTTTCCTGTAAAAAAAACTTCATTAAAAATGGAGATGACAGAGTAGCATTTTTATAACAACAAAAGTGTTAGATGGGACTTGCAGTAAGAAGCAATGTCCTTCCCCTGGCTGGCTTCTGAATCAAATGAAAGGGTCTTTGCAGAAATGCAATTTTCACTGAAGATAATGATCATTTGTCCTTATGAGTTTTAGCTTCCACAGACCTTCAAAAAAATATAATCCAATGCTCTTATTAAAAAAACCTCAAAATTGAGGGTTGTCACTTTCAATCAAGCTTGAAAACTTTTAGCCCACTGAGAAGAAAGATGACAATGAAAAGCCCCAGAAGTATTTAGCATAATGGGGCAACATGAAAGTGTACGTGTTCCTGGGCCTTTCACATGCAGAGATCTGTATAATAAGGTGTGCCTCTATAGAAGGTAAATATTTTCTTGGAGTCTGTTTTGTTACTAAAATTTGAGAAGATGGTTAGTACATTTATTGAACAGTGATTCATGGCTACTAAGAAATGCAGTATTCAGTGAAATATTTAGTTAGCATTTTTTATATGAAATATCTTTCCTATGGAATCACACAAAAATTAGGACCCTTGACAATCTTGATTGTACATGGAAATTTCAAGGGAGGTTCACATTCCATCATTTTCAATTGCCTCTTTTCTCTGAACTCAGATTCTTCCAAATTTTTAGGAATACCAAAAAATATATTTAAATAGATGCAAAATAGTTTCAGAAAGATATTTCTGGAGGCTGTGAGCTGACTAAAAATATATATAATACTGACTAAGCATTTTATAGAAAGAATAAATTCAAGGGTTCCCTCATTTTACAGATGAAGAAAGTTAGGTTCAAGGTCATACAAATATTGACAGCAGACACAGGAGGGGAAGTCAGGGCTAAATCACAGCATTTGTTTTTTTTCACTGTATCAGGCACTGTTTCCTCATTTTAAAAACTATGTGCTGACGCTCTGGGGTATAACATCTGAGTACTCTTAAAATCTAGTGCATAAGTACATTTAAATAAAGAAAATAATTTTAAAAGTTGACTTTTTGGGCTTGTTTTCTTTTGCTCATTTGCAAACATTTCTTTATTGTGTATATTTTTCTAAGGAAAAAATATTCGTAGGGGTTTTTGTTGTTTGGAGTTTTTCAAAGGGTGCTGACGCTTCTTACCAGATAAAGAGGCCAAAGTGACCATGGGACTTGCAATAGAGTTCAGAAAATTAGTATCATTATTAAAAATAAATTCTGGAGCTGATTTCTGATAATCAACACTGAAGATTATCTGAAGCAAATATTTCTTTGAGTAAACATGCATAGCATCCTATAATTCTTTCATAATACAGTTATTTAATTATTGGTATGTATTCATTAATTAAACCTGAGGTTTAAGACCTAGATTCAAGATGATGGGTGAGGGCCTGGCAGGATGGCGCAGTGGTCTAAAGCGCCTGCTTAGGAAAGCTTGGGCAGCTGCAGGGACCGCAGTTCGATCCCTGGCACCACATGCTGTGCCAGCCCTGCCCTTGGGGCAGGCTGAGCCGGCCATAAAAATGAGTGAATAAACAAATAAAGGTTCTGAAACAAGAAAAAAATTTTTTTTTAAAATAAAATAAAATATAAAGAACTATAAGAGAAGAAGTAGTAATCTTTAAATATTCACTGCCTCTAAAAATACTTATGTTTGCTTTCTTAAATATATAAAATACACAATTATTTGTGATAGTAATAACATCTATTTCTCAATATCTGCTCTATTCCAACAACCACAGTAGGTGCCTCTCTTAATTTTTTAAAAAAATTTTATTTTTTTTTCTTGTTTCAGAATTTTTGTTTGTTTATTTGTTTTTATGGCCAGCTCAGTCTGCCCTGAGGGCAGGGCTGGCGCAGCATGTGGTGCCAGGGATTGAACCATGGTCCCTGTAGCTGCCTAAGCTTTCCTAAGCAGGCGCTTTAGACCACTGAGTCATCCTGCTGGGCCCCCTATCATAATTTTAACCTTCAAAATTATCATAAAAAATACAATTATCATAATAAAATAATTACAATTATAATAAAAAATACAATTATCCTCTTTAATTCTTTTTTTTTGTGTGTGTGTTGAATTCATGACCTTGCACTTGTCAGGCAGGCACTTGTACCACAGAGCTATCTTCCCAGCCCTTAAGATACATAATTATTAGTGATAGCAATAAGAATACCTTCTATTTTTTTGAGTATCTGCTCTATTCCAACAACTACAGTAGGTACCTATCATAATTTTTTTTTTTTTTGTCTTTTTGAGACAGGGTCTCGCTATGCAGTTGAGGCTGGCCTTGAGCTCACTTTTGTAGCCCAGGCTGGTCTCGAACTCACACCAATCCTCCTGCCTCAGCCTCCCAGAGTGTTGGGTTTACAGGCGTGTGCCACCACGCCCGGCTACCTATCATAATTTTAACCTTTAAAATTATCATAAAAATATACAATTATCCTCATTTTACATATAAAGGAACGATGCCTCTGAGAGGTTAAGCATCTGTGTAAGGTTAAGCTAGAAAACTGCACAGTCCAGATTCCAGCCAGGTTTTTCCAGCTGTAGAACAGTGATAGATGAACACTAAGATATAGTTAGTGCTACAGAAGCAAGAAGATGAGGTACACTTGCCATAACATAGAAATTACATTGAATATTAAAATAAAAACTGCATATGGCCAGTGAGATAACTCAGCAGTCTAAAGCGCCTGCTTAGGCAACACAGGGACCACGGTTCAATCCCCAGCACCACATGCTGCATCAGCTCCCACCCCCAGGGCAGGCTGAGCCAGCCATAAAATAAATAAAGTTTTTAAAATAAAAACGGCATAAAACTTCCTATATGACTAACAACTTTAGAGAAACTATCACTTGCATCTCAGTCAAAAGTAATAATATGAAAAGTTATTTAAAGCTAATCGCTATATGAGCATAGACAAATGTGTGTCATGAAAGCTGTCAGTTTGAATAAAGTCAGTGTCAATGCCCTGTTTATCATATCATACTAGATGTTACCACATGGCTAAAATGGGTGAAGGGTATATGAGATGCTGTTGTATATTTTCTTGCAATTGAATATGAATTTATAATTATATTAAAATAAAAATTATAGCAAGAAAAAAAAAGAATTGGGGGCTGGGTATATAGCTCAGTAGAATAAGTGCTTGCCTGGTAAGTGCAAGGACCTGAGTTCAATTCCTGGTCCTACAAAAAAAAAAAAAAAAGTCTTGTTTTACTTACCGCAAAGTTACTCTGAGCTGCATAGTGCAAGGGTGTTGCTCCTTGGCTGTCAGATGGGATAGTTCCAGATTTATTTCTTTCTAAAAGGAGGTGGACAATCTGTGCATGGCCTGAGAACAGACATGAGAGGTAGATATCAGATATAAAGAACCTTATGTAATTCACAATTTACTTAAAAGGAAGGGCTAAGGAAAATGATGAGCACAGCACATCATGTGTCGTGGTTTCTGAACAGCAGCCCTGGGGATCCCTCCCCTAATTTCTCACTGGTTTAAGATTATAAGGTGGAACAGAGGTGAAAATTAATAACACTGAATACTTAAAGTTTCCAATGAAGGGAAATGGCACTTGATATAATGGCCAGGGTCAATAAAAATAAACTTGATTATGTCTCACACCATTTTATCCCTGGCTCCACTCTGGAAAACAGCTTGCTACAAAGGAGGGAAGGTGCTTTAGATCCAGGTCCTCATAGCGGTTACTGTCCCTTGTCTTAAGGTTCCACTGCCCAATCAACCAGAGCTCCACAGCTGTTCCCGCTTACTATTCAGATGGATGAATGATAATACAAGCTCTTCTGACTGACCGTTCACTCTAATTTCTCTCTCTTTGTCTTTTAACATCTAGACAGAGATTTTAATCCCACAGAAGGTGGGAGCAGGTATGACGAGGTGGTATAAGACTGTGCAGTAGGTCTGAAGGAAGTGATTTCTATGAACTGTAGAAAAGATCAAAGAATGAATAAAGCCAGTAATAGTATACATAGGAAACCTGAATCCCACCCTCTATTATGGTAGCATACTCAGGGAGCCCAGCAGCAAAGAGGATGCCATACCAGCAGAATAAGGACATATGGGTGACTATCAGATCTAAAATTGGATTTTAGGGAGGGGTCTACAGGTGTTCAGGGTCTCACTACTAGATTAGACTTGTAGTGACCCGCTGGCTTATAGCCTCCCAAGAGCTGGGATTATAGGCACGCGCCATCACATCCAGTCTCAGCATGCCCTGGGGGGCAGGGCCCACACAGCAGGCTGGGGGATCAATCCTTGGCCCCCGCGCCTGCTTGCAGGCCTTTAATCTGCTGAGCTATTTGGCTGGTCCCACATTGTTAATATAAATACATCTCATCTTGTTTGAACGAAGAGAAAAATTGAGTAAAGGTCATAGAAAAATTTATGGTAAGACAGAGAAAAAGGCACATTATCAGGAAGAAAAAAGCGTACCTCTGAAAAGAAGGGTCCAGAGGAAAAACTCAGGAAGCTCGCGTCATCAGCTTAGTGCAAAGAGAGATGGCTTCTATGAAACAAAGAGAATGCCAGTACAAGGGCGTGAAAGGAAGTAAGATGAGATATAAAGAGATACATGAGACGGAAGGAAACAAAAGTACTGTTGCAAGTACAACCTATATAGGAGGCAGAAAGAGAAATTTTATGTAGTGAAAAGTTAATTTTGTGATGTGGAGACAATTTTAACAACTATGTCCACATTCCAAAGGAAAAAAAATAAAGCATAAAACTGCACATTAAAATGACATCTAAGGGTAGGGGATATAGCTCAGCGGTATAAGCACCTGTTTGCCAAGTGCAAGGTTGTGAGTTTAATCCTTGGGACCAAAAAAAAGTCTACATAATAATGTAAACTTTGATCATAAAAGCTGGATACAGATATAAAGATCAAAAGATACAATGTATAACTTTAAAATTATGATTAGGATAATAACAGTATTTTAATAAATAATAAAATTATTACAAATTGTGCTAAAATTCTTTGTTTTAAAAATGTGGGAGTCAATACATGAAGCATTGCTTTGGACTTTGTTTCAGGCTCAAAAATGCTTTTGATAAAATTAGAAGTAATCACCAAGAGAAGCTAAAATATAATTAAGCAAATAATATAACAACAAAGCTAATCCATACCACCAAAGCAGAAAACAGAGAAAAATTAAGGAAAAAATCCTCTGAAAATGCTAATAATAGCACAATAGCCAAAAAAGAGAAAAATTTATTTATCTTTTACCAATAACAATTAAAAGATAGGCAGGATGTCTTCATTAAAAGAAAATCTCTTAAATTATACCCTCTTAAAAAATTTAACATCTACAAAATATAACATATACATAACATACAGGCTTCCATTTAAAAAAGTGGTATCCAAAAATATAAGGCAAAAAAACAAATGTGATGAAGAAAACAAAATATTGTGATATTAGCACAAATGTAAAAGGGAAGTAGTACTCCTTTCACATAAAAGCAGCCAGTGTGGAAAGGTTTATGTTACATGTTGTCAGTGAATTGTCTGTCATTCATTTTCAAAGAAAATTAAAACATATTGAAATGAAATATAATATTCAACAGAATAAGTTCTCAAAATTAATTAATTAGTTAATTAATTAATTGAGACAGGGTCTTGCAAGTAGTTCAGATTGTTCCTTAACTAACTGAATAGCCTTGGCTCTCCCAGAAATGGTGGTGATCCTCTTGCTTCAGTTTCCCAAGTACTGGGATTACAGGCTTGTGTCCCCCCACCAGGCTACTGAGAATAACTTTATGTTGCTAAAAATTAAGCAGACAGCAAGGGGAATTAGTTTACGAAATCATTCATTGTGTCACTTAAAATTAATTACAGAGGAGGTGAAAAGCAACAGGAAAAGGGAAGACAGAGGAATTCTCCTATGTGGGTGCAGTCCTGCTAGTGTTGATCCTTCACTTGCAGCCGACTTACCTAGCAAAGCTGCCCAGTGAAGTGGGGTCCGAAATAAGTTATCATAAGATGTTATGTTGCAGCTTTCGTAGGAGGTTAAGACATCAACCACTGTCACATTTCCATCTGCAACCGCGAAGTGAAGCGGTGTGCGACCCTCATAGTCTTGCCAGTTCAGTAAAGACTCTGTGGGAGCAGCATCCTATTTTTAAGGAACCAGACATCACATATGTGTGAAAGCCTCAGTAAATTTACACAGCACAAATAGGGACAGAAGCTTTCTAGACAAAACTTCTACATTCTCTGCAGGCACAAATAAAATGTACAGTGTAAACCTTTAAAAATTTGTTTTTATATGTACTCTAAAAAGCACAGAAAAGAAATATAATAACTACCATATACTAATTATATTAAAAAGGTATCAACATTTTGTGTAGTGAGCCTTTATATCTGTTAGGGATTCAGCTAAAGCTGTCTTGTATTTTTGTATATATGTACATATCTACATATTATATATGTATATGCAACATTTATGTTGTAGCAGTATACATGTATATCCTTTGACAACTTTTCTTTCTTTTTTTTTTTTTTTTGTCTTTTTTTGAGACAGGGTCTCACTATGCAGTTGAGGCTGGCCTTGAGCTCACTTTTGTAGCCCAGGCTGGTCTCGAACTCCCACCGATCCTCCTGCCTCAGCCTCCTGAGTGCTGGGATTACAGGCATGAGCCACCATGCCCGGCTACTTTTTCTAGCCCAGGCTGGTCTCGAACTCGCACTGATCCTCCTGCCTCAGCCTCCCGAGTGCTGGAATTATAGGCATGCGCCACCACGCCCGGCTACTTTTCTTTCAACATTATTCTTGTGGTCCTCTTTCTACTAGTTCATCTGCTGAACCGCATAAATAAACTAAGATTTAGTTATTCCTTTTTCTGTTGAGGGACAGTTAGGTTATTTCTATTTTTTTTCAAATAATGCTGCAAAGAGTATGCTCCCTATACCTGTCTCTTATATGTGTGAGATTTTTCTCTTGGTTAGATACTAAAAGAAGAACTACTAGATTGATGGATATCTGCTTCTTCAAAGCACTCGAGAAATGGTTGTACCAATGAACCCAGGACAATGTATAAAGGTTTTTATTTGCCAGATGCTAGCACCAATTGATTACTTGGTGTTATCAGCCTTACTACATTTTCCCCCACAGAAGTACAAAAGACAACTCAATGACATTTTAATATGTAATTCTTTTAGGAATGAGGGCTAACCCTTAAATTTTTAATGTTTATTTGTGATTCAATTTTATTTCTTTATAAATTGATGGTTTGCAAGATTTGGCTATGGAAAATTGTGCTGTAATAAACATGGGTGCACATATATCACTGTGGTACAATGTTTTCAGTTCTTTTGGAAAAATACCCAGAAGGGGAATAGATGGATTGAATGGGATTTCCAGTCCTAGTTCTTTTAGAAGTCTCCACACTGATATCCATAGTGGTTGTACTAGGCTACATTCCCACCAACAGTGGAGAAGGGTTCCTTTTTCCTGTAACCTCTCCAACGTTTGTTGTTAGTTGATTTATTTATGATAAGCTATCTTTCTGGGGGTGAGATGCTATATCAGCATTGTATTAGTTTGCATTTCTTGCATGGCCAGTGATGTGGAACATTTTTTCATGTATTTATTTGCCTTGAGGAAGCAACCAAAGTACCCATCACTTGAGGAGTAGATGAAAAAGATGTGATATTTTTACACAATGGAGTATTACTCAGTTCTAAGGAAAGACAAACTCAAAGCCTTCATAGGCAAGTAGATACAGATAGAGGCTATACCCATAAGTGAAATAAATTAGACCCACATGGGCAAATATCCTATAGTCTTCCTAGTGTAAGAACCCAAAAGAAGAAATAAAGCCTGAAAGTTATAACACATATAGTAAAACAGAGAGAAATGGAATTTAAGGATTAAATGATGAAGATGAGAGAAAGGAGAATAGATAGGAAAAAAAAGGCAGAGGAAAACATGCAAGTACATATATAAGATGCTTGAGACGATCATACTAAAAATTTCCATTGTTTTTTTTTTGAAAATACCAGCTAATGTGTAGAATTTTCACCTTGACTAACTATGCTGATATCTGTGATCTAAGCAACTATGTCGAGCGCAGCAATGTGTAATACAAAAATCATGCTTAAATACTTGTCATCTTGGTCTTCTAAATGTGTACCCTTTCTAATGTCATATTTGTTATTGCTATACTCTCTTCAAAATAAATTTTTAAGGAGACAAAAAGGAAAACAATAGGGACAAAAACAAAAATTAAGGTTTCTGGAAAACAAGTGGTAATATGCAATCACATGTCCACTTTTACATAACTATATTTGTTAATCTGAGCAACAGACTTAATGATAAAAATAAATAATATATCAACCATTGTTAATCAGCTGTTCTTGTTATGAAAATCTATAACATATGTATCATTGTATATTACCCTGTTTCTGTCATTCTACCTGATTTTTGTTCTTGCTTTTGTCTTTTACTTTTCAAAATGAAATAATAAAATTAAATGTATATATCGACATTCCCTTTTTTTCTGTTGGATGTTTGTAGGAAATATTATGCATTGGCCTGCCTTCAAGACCTGGGCCTTACTTCCTCAGTCGATGACCCTTCCTTAACTGTCAACCTTCTGAATTGTTTTGGCTGAAAAGTTACTGCACCTAAGGTAATGTTCCTTTTTAGGTTGGGTCACATACAAAACCAACCTGGATTCAGCTTTAATTGGAAAACTCTCAGAAGGGCCATATCAGATTTAGGGCTTCTTTTACGGTGAATGAGTCTATTCTGTTTTATTTTTTAAGGTGTAATTTAGGCTCTTGAGTCGTGTAATGAGTGAGATGTGTTTACATAAGAGACAGTAAGGACAAATCAGAGTGTAAAGCGGATAATATGAGTGCAAGTTGCTTGCTCTCCAATGACTTCTGTACTGAAATTATTATTATTATTATTTTTTTAGTGTTTCTTTTTTATTGTTTAAATTTAACACGGGTTATATTACATATTTTCATCATCAGATCAGTTTAGATTAATACATATAGGTATATAAGATTGATCAAACAATTAAACATTAACCCTTCTAAATCAACATTATTATTATTATTTTTTTCTTTTCCCCTTTCTTTTCTTTGAAAGTTGACATATTGCATATTGTCCTCACAAT
>PVJA010021740.1:0-20581 GCA_004027025.1 Myocastor coypus
GTGTGTGTGTGTGTGTGTGTGTGTGTGTGTGTGTGTGTCTGTGTGTGTGTGTCTGTGTGTGCCTGTGTGTCTTCTCTCTCAAAACAAATTTACCATCCTGGCTGGCCAGATAGCTTAGCAGACAAAAGCACCTGTTCAGGTGGATGCAGGGACTGGGGGTTTGATCCTTGGCCTGCCATGCTGGCCTTGCCCCTGGGACATACTGAGCCAGTGATTAAGACTGGGTGTCGTGGCCCAGCAGGATGGCTCAGTGGTCTAAAGCACCTGCTTAGGAAAGCTTGGGCAGCTGTAGGGACCGCGGTTTGATCCCCGGCACCACATGCTGCGCCAGCCCTGCCCTCAGGGCAGGCTGAGCCAGCCATAAAAATAAATAAATAAATAAATAAGCAAACAAAAGTTCTGAAACAAGAAAGAAAAAAAAAAAAAAAGACTGGGTGTGGTGGCACATGCCTGTAATTCCAACACTTGGAAGGTTGAAAAATAGGAAGAATCACTATGAGCCCAATCTGTGTAGTGAGACCCTACAGATCCTGTACTAAATACATGAGAGAGAAAAAAACTATCATTCTAACCATTTTTTAAACGTATAGTTCACTAACTTTAAATCTAGTCACATTGCTTGGGAGCAACTTCCAAAACTGTTCATCCTCTTCTTTTTAGCCAAAGCCCCTTGAGGCCAATACTCAACCAAGACCCTCCCCACAAGTCTGCCTGATTATGTACATATGTACATGCTTACACAAGTCAACAGCAAATGTGCAAGTGGCCACACAAACATGTACCCCCTTGGTACCAAAAGAACAAATCCCACTGCTCGGGGACAAGAATAAACCTCCCAAGAAAGCAGAAGCAGCAGATACAGCTACAGATTAGGAACTGAAAGTATCCCAGTCTAAGAGTACAGTGGTTTGGATAAGCTGACTTGCACTTGTGAAGCTGTTTCCTTCACATCAAGACTCAAAAAGAATGAGTTTCCTGCCACCTCTCTGTGGGCTCCTCCTTTGGTGCAGTCACATTACTATTTACAGAACTGAATCCAGTTCCCATGCCCAGCTTCAGCACAACATGTGTCCCTGTGCTAGGAGCTTGGTCCTAGCCTGTGTTTTTATTGGGAAGAGGTAGAATGAAGCCTGAGGGAAAGAAGCTAACTTAATGGAGGCATAGGCTGGTGAGACAGCTCAGTGGTCTAAAGTGCCTGCTTAAGCAAGCTTAGGCAACTGCAGGAACCACAGTTTGATCCCTAGGACCACATGCTCCACCAGCCCTACCCCCAGGGCAGGCTGAGCCAGCCATAACAAACAAACAAAAATAAATTAATTAATTAATTAATTAATTAATTTTTTAAAATTTTAAGAAAAAAACTTATTGGAGGCATGTTTTGGAGAGGAAACTGGAACGCTGATCTCTTCCTCTTTTTGTTCCCCGGTTGCCAAGAGCGGAGCAGTTTCTCCCACTACATGCTCCTTCTCTGATATGTTGCCTCACCAAAGCACCAAAAGCGACAGAGCAACTGACCACAGATGGAAATCTCCAAAACTATGAGCCAAAATTAAACTTCCCTCTCTGTAAGTGGATTTCTCTCAAGTACTCTGTTACATGCATGCAAAGTTGACTGACACAAGTGGTCAGATCCCACACTGTGCAAACAGGATGGTCCAAGACACAGTCCCTGAATATACTCAGGTGTCTAAAAGCATTCAGGAGGATTATGATGATCCTGGTCCTTTATCTTCACTAGCTGAGAGATTCCAGGCTCCTTACGAAAGCTTCTATTTCCTCACCTATAATGCAGAGACAGTGATACTTGACTTGTAATTTGGAACAAGAGGAAATGTACAGAATGCTCAGCCAGGCCCAGGGAGTGGCTTCTCCAGCTCTAGCTCCCATTCCTCTTCCCTCGCCTGCCTTATCTTTCAGTGCTGCACATAATCCCCTTCCAGGTGCTCACTGGAACAGACTGAGAAGGAAAAAAACAGAGTAAAAGGGTGGGCCAAACAGCTCAGTGGATTAAAGCACCTGCAAGCGGGCACAGGGGCCAGTGGTTTCATCCCTGGGCATGCGTAATCCCAGCTCTTGGGAGGCTGTAAATAGGTGGATCACTATGAGTCCAATCTAGTAGCGAGACCCTTGTAGACCCTCCCCCCAAAAAAGAAAAGACAATGAGGAACTAAAGTAGATGAATGGGAGAATGACACCAAGAAAAGCTCCCAAAGTGAACCTGATGAAGCCTAGTCCTCCACCAGCGCCCTCATGCAGCCCATTCATCACCCACAAGGAGACACTCAAACTTCCCACCAATGTAATCAGGATACAGAAGCCACTGGAGGCCCTCAGAGGCCACGCCAGGCCAGGCCAAGGCCTCACAGAATCTGAAGGCAGAACGACCTTTGCTGCCTCCCCTCCCAAGCACTAGCAGCACCAGCTACTGCATCTATCTTCAGTGCACCAGCAACTGCCCACCAGCACTTGCCCCAAATGGCCATAAGCTCCCTCACTCAGCAACATAGCTCTGCAGAGGATGTTTCTTCTCCCCAGGACGCCTTCTTCTACCTTGTACATCTGCTCAGTACTCATTTGTCCTTCAAACCCCAGCTCTAAAGATAATCCCTCTGCGAGACCCTTCACCTCAAACCACCTTCCCACCCACCAGCACTTGTTCCTACTGTCACTACTTACCTGACTGCCACTCTCACTGGATCGTTAGCTGTGTGGCAGCCTGGACCTGATACACAGTGTCTCTGAAATCTCTAGTATCATATTCGTGGTAGCCTGTATTTTTAAAAATATGGCTATGATAATATCTCATCCTACATATTTAGGCATAGTGTGACAAGACTGCTGTCTCACCAAGACAGTGCTGGTGAGTCTTTCTTAGCAAAGGCTTTTTTTTTTTTTTTTTTTTTTGTCTTTTTGAGACAGGGTCTCAATATGCAGTTCAAGCTGGTCTTGAGCTCACTTTTGTAGCCCAGGCTGGTCTTGAACTCATACCAATCCTCCTACCTCAGCCTCCCAAGTGCGGGGATTACCGGCATGCACCACCACGCTCAGCTTTGGCAAAGACTTTAGGTGGTCTAGAATTTTCCATTTCTTGACCTTCAGAAAGCTTGCCTTTGGGACATGCCCTCCAACTACCCATCCACAATACTTGAGTAGCACAAGCCACGTGACAACGTAGCATGTAGGCACTCTTAACTACCAGCCTGATGGAGCCTTTGGTTAGATGCAGCCACAGCCAATAACTAACTCCAACTGCATGAGGTGGTCCCAAACAAAAGAACACAACACATGCCTAAGGTCAAAACAATTTTAAAAGATAACAGAAATTCATATTACAACCTAGTTTTGTGTGACTTGTTAAGCAGCAGTATATACCAGAACAAAGTCTGCCTAGGTAAACAAGGAAACAGTAATTAAATTAGCAATAATACAATTTATGGCACTTAGCAAATACTCAAATCAACAACAGCTACTATTATTAGAATTGCATGAAAGGGGAGGGATAGGAAACATTTGATCAGTAGGTGTTAAGTAACAGTTAAATAGGAGTAAGTAGCTCTGGTGTGCAACTGCACAGTAGGGTGACTACACATAGTAATTATGTACTATACATTTCAAAAAGCTAGAAGGAAGGAGTTTTAAAAGTTTCCATCATGAATAACTGATAAATGTTTAAGGAGATAAAATATTTTTAACCTGATTTAAACATCACACGGTGTACACATGTATTGACTGTTAAAACAATATTCCATTAGTATATATAGCTGCTTTGCCTATGTATTAGTCTTCTTCAATTACATCAAAATGGAACAAAGTAGGAGAGAAACTGGTTCAAGAGGCCATCCCTGCCAGTAGAAAGTAATGAGATACAAAGTTCCCAGAAAGTGATAAAAGAAAAATAAGAATAATCCTATTTAAAAAGGAAGAGGGTGCTGGTGGGATGGCTCAGTGGTCTAAAGTGCCTGCTTAGGAATGCTTAGGTAGCGGCAGGGACCGAGGTTCAATCTCCAGCACCACATGCTGCACCAGCCTTGGCCCCAGGGCAGGCTGAGCCAGTCATAATAATAAAATAAAATAAAAAAGCCAGAAAACAGGGATATATGCTATTAGTCAATAAAATTTTTGTAGGAAATTGTGGAAGAGATTCAGCAGATAGAATCAAATACACAGAAAAATCAAATTTAGCCTAACTAAGAAACTAAATGGAAGGGGCTGGGGAGACAGCTCAATAAGGGCCTGAGTCCAATCCCCAGTTCCACAAAAAAAAAACCTAAATGGGCTGGGTATGGTGGCACACGCCTGTTATCCCAACACTTGGGAGGCTGAGGCAATATTGATGTGAGTTCAAGACCAGCTTGGGCTACAAAAGTGAGCTCAAGGCCAACCTGAACTTTTTGACCCTGTCTCAAAAAGCCAAAAAGAAGAAAGAAACTAAATGGGGGGACAGGGGGCAAGATAGCTCAGTGGTCTAGAGCGTCTGCTTCAGCAAGCTTAGGCAACTGCAGGGACTGAGGTTCAATCCCTGACACCACCTGCTGCTCCAGCCCCACTCCTAGGGCAGGCTGAGCTGGCCATAATATAAAGAAATAAATAAAGTTGTTTTTTTTTTTAAAAAAAAAGAAAGTTCTCTGTATCATCCTTTAAAAAAAAAAAAATCAAAGAAACTAAATGGGCCACCATAGAAAATACTGGAAGAAACAAAGATGGGATTTTCCACATAGAACTGGGGTAGGGGAGGAGTATGCACCTAATCCGTGACAACAGTCCAGAGCATTGAGGCCAGAATGAAGCAATGGGAAGAGAGATCAAAAGACTTGGGGTAGGGTGAGTTGCTAGGGCAACATGAAACAGGAAGGGGCTTTTGGGAGCAGCTGTGAGATTCTCCGTCTGCAGAGAAGATCTTCCCACTTCCTCAACTGAGAAGTGCCACTTAGCCTATGGTCATGTTACCAGATACAGAACCCAGAAGGCCAGGCACCTAAGAGCAAACCCAAAGACCCCGGGAGTCTCCACACTCCCCGACCCCTCTCATCTCACACCTGCCCCAATCTTTGCAGTCTGAGCAAAGGCCTATAGAGCCTTGGAGCAGACAAGAGAAGAAAAGTGGATGCCATGTATTATGGATACAGGTAATATGTAAATGGATACCAGGTATTATATATGAGGCACACCATCAGGGTGTTCCTTTCTTCCCTTTAACATACAGGCATAATGCACCACATTCAAAGATAAATCAGAATAAAGCTTTGTTCAAGAAAGAAGACAGGGCCAGTCAGATTGTTCAACAGACTAAAGCACCTGTTTAGGCAGAGCACAGCAGCCAGGGTTCGATCCTGCGTGTGCCATGCAGGCCCTACCCTCAGGGCACACTGAGACAGCAAATGAAAGTAGGAATAGTGGTGCACACCTGTAATCCCAGTGCTGAAAACAGAAGAATCACTATGAGTCCAATCTACATAGTGAGACCCTGTAGACCCTGTAGACCCTGTCCTAAATGAAATAGGGAAAAGGAAAGGAAAAGAAAGGAAAGGAAAGGAAAGGAAAGGAAAGGAAAGGAAAGGAAAGGAAAGGAAAGGAAAGGAAAGGAAAGGAAAGGAAAGGAAAAAGAAAAAATAAAATAAAGGCATAGGGTTGCAGCTATACCTCAGCATTATAGCACCTGCCAGGTAAGTGAGAGATTATTTGGTTCACCAACACCCCCCCAAAAAAGAAAGACATTAGACTGTAAGTAGAGCTCAGTGGTAGAATGTATACATCCTAAGCATGTGCAAGGCCCTGGGTTCAATTTCCTACACTACAAAAAGCAAAAAGGGGAGCTAGAGAGATGGCTTGGTGGTTTAAGTGCCTGCCTGGCAAGGGCAAGGACCCAGGTTCAATTCCAGGTATCACATGCCTATAGTCCCAGCTCTGGGGAGTCTGAGCTGTGTAGTGACACCCTGTACCAAATCAATTAATTAAAGAAAAAAGTGGAAGGAGGAGAAAAAAACATTGACAGACTGCTGGTGTTATGGTCAAGTTTTAAACAACAATTATTCTTAAGAATAACATTATTCTTGATGTTCTTAATAAAAAGAACATTAACTTTGAACAAATCATAATTAAGAACTCAAATCCAGAATGTTATCAATAAAACCTAGAGGGAGAAGTAAAGGGAGCCCTAAGATCTCTTTGTTGTAGAAAAAGTTATGAATGCTAACATCTCCCAATGATAAATAAATATAATTATGAATATTAGTGAAACAAATAGGAAGTACAATATGGAAAAAATTAAATTGAACAAAAAAATCTCATCAATCAAACTAAACTCATGAAATGAAGAAAATGGAGAGAAAACAGTAAACAGAAAATAAAGAATAAACCCAAAATTCCACTAAAAAATTAGCAAGCCATCCATTACCAAGTAGGATTTAGTCCAAGTATAAATGTAGGGAAGAAATCAATTAACTTCATCAAAAGACTAACGCAATTGGGAGTGGTGGCACATGCCTGTAATCCCAGCACTCAAAGAGGATGAGGCACAAGGAATTTGAAGCCAGCCTAGGCTACATACTGAGACCTTGTCTTAAAAAGAAAAAGACTAATGCAGAGGAAAAAAAATCTGCACAAATGCTAAGTTCTTAAAGCCACTCTACTGATTCTTGTTTAATTCTTATTTTATTTCACTTTACTTTATTTTATTTATTTTATTTTATATATTTTGGCCAGCTCAGCCTGCCAGAGGGGGTGAGGCACTTCACTTTATTTTACTTTACTTTACTTTACTTTAATTTAATTTATTTTATTTTATTTTATATATTTTGACCAGCTCAGCCTGCCAGGGGGGAGTGAGGCTGGCACAGCAGGTGGTGCCAGGGATCAAACTGTGGTCCCTGCAGTTGTCTAAGCAGGTGCTTTAGGCCACTCAGCCCTCTCACTAGCCCTCTTGTTTCTTTTTAAACTAGTGAGTCAGGAATGGGGGAAAAAAGATCTTAACAAACCAACAGCACACATTATTTCCAATGTTTTAAAAAATACTCAATCCATTTCCTTTAACAAGTAACAAGGTAAGAATGTCCTCACTATTTTATTTAAGAATTTCTGGGGCCAGCGAGATGGCTCAGCCGTGTAAAGTGCCTGCCTGCTTAGGAAAGATTAGGCAGCCACAGGGACCATGGTTCGATCCCCAGCACCACATGCTGCGTCAGCCCACCTCCAAGGTAGGCTGAGATGGTCATAACACAAATAAATAAATAAAGTTTAAAAAAAAAAAAAAGAAGAATTTCCATAGATCCAGGCCAATTTTTTAAACTTTTTTAAGCTTTTGAAAGAAAGTAATAAGAGCTGTGGGCTCCATAGTAAGACCCTGTCTCAAAAAAACTAAAAACAAAAAAATGAGGAAGGAAAAAAGAAAAAGAGGAGGGGAGGACTGTAAAATAGTATGATTTCCTTTGGCTTTCTAAGTAGACAGTGAATAGTAAGTCAGCAGGTCAACTGGCTAGAGGCAGGATAAAAAATTTTAAGTATTAGCCGGGAGTGGTGGCTCACGCCTGTAATCCCAGCACTCGGGAGGCTGAGGCAGGAGGATTGGTGCAAGTTCGAGACCAGCCTGGGCTACAAAAGTGAGCTCAAGGCCAGCCTCAACTGCATAGCAAAACCCTGTCTCAAAAAGACAAAAAAAAAAAAAAAAAAAAAAAAAATTAAGTATTTTTCCTATATACTAACAATAAACAATGAGAAACTACAAAGAGCAAGAATTTTGGATTTAGACCTCCACCATTTAATCTGCAAGCAGAAAAGGGTATCTGAAAAGTCCTGAAGGCCTGCAGCTATGGTTTAGATCTATAGTGTCCCCAGAGGCCTCCTAAACCCAGAGGTGGGCCTTTGGGAGGTGACTGGGTTAAGCGGGTACTATACCATCAGGGGATCAAGGGGCATGCTAGGAGGTGGGGCCTGCTCAGATGCGTCTCCCTCGCTGGGTTGCCCTTCTCCCCAGCTCCGGGACCACCATGAGGGGAGCAGTCTTCCTCCAAGCAGCCCTTCTGCCACACCACGCCTGACTACAGGCTAAAACTTCTTGGAACTCTCCTCCCTTGCACTATGTCAAGTACTTTGTCACAGCCCTAAGAAAAGTGACTAAGATACCCATAAAAGGAGAGTTGGCTAGATGCACCTTCCACAGCAGCCAGTGCTTGATAAATATTTGATGAATAAATGAATGGACCATGAACTTCCTGACTTAAGTCTAGCTGTTCCCATCTATTTTCTTTGAGAGAGAATTCTGTTTTCTTGCCAGTTGAAGTAAATCTTTCTTCTCAAAGTACTGAGCCCACACATCAGAAATACATATATAAGCCGGGCGTGGTGGTGCACACCTGTAATCCCAGGACTTGGAGGCTGAGGCAGGATTGGTGTAAATTTGAGACCAGCCTGGGCTACAAAAGCGAGCTCAAGGCCAGCCTGAACTGCATAGCAAGACCTTGTCTCAAAAATACAAAAAAAAAAAAAAAAAGAAATACATATATACATATACATATATATTCATATATATACATATATATACATTATATATATACATATTCTTACTATGTAGTCCAGTCTGGCCTTACACTCCTGGCAATCCTCCTGCCTCAGCCTCCCGAGTCCTGGGATGACAGGTGTATATCACTGCACCCAGCAATGTTACAGGTGTGCTGCCACCACACCTAGCCATATGCCTCTTATCACAGCACAAATATGATGCTGCCAGGTGTGTGGTGGACTCCTATAATCCCAGCACTCAGAAGGATAAGGCAAGAGGATCACTGAGATCTCAAGATTAGCTGGGGGCCTGGCAGGATGGCTCAGTGGTCTAAAGCGCCTGCTTAGGAAAGCTTGGGCAGCTGCAGGGACCGCGGTTCGATCCCCGGCACCCATGCTCCGCCAGCCCTGCCCTCAGGGCAGGCTGAGCCCACCATAGAAAGAAATAGACAAACAAACAAAACTTCTCAAACAAGAAAAAAATAAAATAAAAAATAAAGAAATTCTTTGCCGGGCGTGGTGGCTCACGCCTGTAATCCCAGCACTTGGGAGGCTGAGGCAGGAGGATTGATGTGAGTTCGAGACCAGCCTGTGCTACAAAAGTGAGCTCAAGGCCAGCCTGAACTGCATAGCAAGACCCTGTCTCAAAAAGACAAAAAAAAAAAAAAAAAAAATTAGCTGGGGCTACAAAGTGAGCTTAAAGCCAGCCTGAGCTGCATCACGAGACCTTGCCACTAGAGACGAACAAACGAACAAGAGATGCTTCTTAGTGTCACCATGTTGAATGAGCCTAGCATAATACACTCTTATTAAAATAAGATGAAAATCAAATAAGGGAGAGGAAATGAAAATGCCTACCATGAGGCCACAGTAATAATCAGATCAATGGTAATGTAAATATAATTGTGAATATTTATTGCAGGCTACTCATGTTAGAAAGCTAGCTACAGTTTGGCCTTCAAGTCACAGTAAATCCTAGAACAGACTCAGCATTTTCTTTCCCACAATTTATGTATTTTTTTCTGAAGAACTGGGTGTATTTCCTCTTCCTCTTATGAATTTAGTTTTATTTTTTATTTATTTTTTAAAAGAATTTTTTTTCTTATTTCAGAACTTTTGTTTATTTATTTATTTTTATGGCCAGCTCAGCCTGCCCTGAGGGCAGGGCTAGTGCAGCATGAGGTGCCAGGGATCGAACCTCAGTCCCTGCAGCCGCCTAAGCTTTCCTAAGCAGGCACTTTAGACCACTGAGCCATCCTGCCAGGCCCCGAGTTTAGTTTTATAATAACCCAGCACTATCCAACCTTGCTGTTCTGGAAAACAATTTTTCTGTTTTTTCTTTCATCTTTTATTTCTTGAATGCTTAAAGTACCTATACACTGAAGATCCACCTGTTCCTGCTATCAGAATCTATTAAAAATAAGCAAAACACAAAAGTATGGTGTAAGCACTACAAAGCAAAATAGAATGGGGCAAAGATGGAACCAAGTGGGCAAAGGGACCTCCTACTACAGCAGGCCTCCTTCCCTACATGCCACTCATTCAGAGATCCCCCAGAAGACACCTAAAACCACAAGCAGCACCAAACACTCCTCTGAGCCAATAACTTCATTCTTTCCATCATTCTGAATGATCTGCATGTTCATAATTCAGTTCCAGCTAGAATCATGGGACAAATTCTCTGACCAGAATCATAGAAGGAATTAAGTTCATCAATCAAGATATCACTATTCATATCATACTTTCTCCTATATAAGTATAATTATGACTAACACTGATTTAGAAATGAGGCATAGTAAGAAATTAACAACAATGTCAGATGTGGTAGTGTACATCTGTAATCCCAACACTTAGGAGGCTGAGGCAGGAGGATGGTTGCGAGTTTAAGACCAGCCTGGGCTACAAAGTGAGCTCAAGGCTAGCTGAACTGCACAGTGAGACCTGTCTCAAAAAGACAAACAAACCAGAAAGAAAAAAAAAAACTACTAAAAGCAAAGCAAGTACAGTATGCTGTAATAAAGCTGTCAGAATCATTATTCTTACACTTCGGGGCTATCTTTAAGTAAAATAAGAGCCACTTAAGTAAAATAAGGGTGAAACACTATGATACCATAGCTGGTTTTTTTGTTTGTTTGTTTGTTTGTTTTTTTGGTTTGTTTTTGCCAAACTGGGGGTCAAACTCAAGACCTTTCACTTGTCAGAGAGGCACTTGTGCCCCTGAGCTATCTCCCTGGCCCCTTTTATTTTTGTATGGTATGGTATGGTATGGTATGGTATGGTATGGTATGGTATGGTATGGTATGGTATGGTACTGTACTGCACTGTACTGTACTTCGGTACTGGGGATTGAACTCAGGACCCTGCACTTGCCAGGCAAGTGCTTATTCTACTGAGCTATCTCTCCAGCCCTGTTTTATTTTTTGCGACAGGGTCTCTCTGTATAGTTCAGGATGGCCTATGTAGCCCACACTGGCCTCTAATGTATGGCAATCCCCCTGCCTCAGCCCCCCAAATGTGGGGATTATAAGCATGCCCCACCACACCCAGTTTGCAACTATTGGTATAATAACAGTATGGACACACCACTTAAGAAATGATTTATGTCCTGGGTGGATCAAAGCAGGAAGATAGGAGATTTCATAAGATTGCTACCTAGAACGGTATACAATTTAAAATGTGTGATTGTGCATCTCTGGAATTTCCCTCTTAATATTTTTTAGACTGTACTTGACCATGAGTAACTGAAAGCTTGCAAAGTGAAAGCACAGATAAGAGAGGACTACTGAAGTATGGAAGCTGTGGCATGGGGAGGCCTGTATGATAAGGTGACAGAAAGGAAATAAATAAGAAAGCAAGATGGTATCTGGGAGTGGAACATTCCTGGCAGAGGGAACAGGGGTGCACAAGGCCTGAGGCCAGAGAGTGAACAGTGAGTGGAGGCTGGGGAAGACTGGATGGGTGCTCTGGGAGTGTGCAATGGGGTCAGGGTTCTCTTGGTTATCTCACTACAGGTTGAAGCAGGAAGGCTTCTGAGGTAGTTAGGAGGGTGGTGGGGACAGTCACCCAGCAAGTAACACTGGATCAGAGTAGCAGTACTGACTAAGACATGGTCAGGCTCTAGGTGTATTTCAAAGAATTTGTTGATAGACTGGGTGTAAGGTAAGAAGAGAAAACAGCAAAAGGTCATGATTTCCAAAGTTTTTAATTTTTGTTAGCCAGGAAACTGCAATAATGAAGGTGTTAGGTTGTTTTTGTTTTGTTTTGTTTTATTTTGTTTTGTTTTGTTTGGTGGGACCAGGGTCCAAATGACCCTGTACCTGACAGGCAGGCACTTGTGCCACGGGGATATCTCCCCAGCCCTACTAGTTTCTGACAAAGGCAAGGCTGGAAGTGGTGTTCCCATGTCCAAAGTGAGTGAGTGAAGGTTAAGAGCAACTTACACAGGCTTGCCTGAGATGTCTGTGAGAGCTGCAGGTCTAGATGTCAAGAGAACAGTGAGACAGAGGCTGGGGAGATAGCTCAGTAGAATAACTGCTTGCCTGGCAAGTACAAGGTCCTGAGTTCAATCCCCAGTCCCTCAAAAAAAAGGAAAGAAAGAAAGAAAAGAGAGAGAGATAACAGTGAGAGAAGAAATCTGCTCAACTCTCTGGGATAGGGTCTGGGCCTGGACTCACCAAACCTCCAGGTGGCTCCAGGAGGTTGTTGCCTGGACAATCAATGTACAGGTGGTATTTACCAACATAGGGCGGCATGTGATGGCTTAAGGGACACCGCACATGTGGAGAAGCCATGTCAGGACTGAGTCCTGGAGGATTCCACTATTTAGAGGTAAGAGAATGAAGACATCAGCAAAGGAAATAGAGAAAGAAAAGCTAGTATGGTGCTGGCTATGGGGGAGCACAACTGTCATCCCAGAACTCAGGAAGCTAAGACACAAGTCTGAGGACAGCCTGTGCTACATAGTAAGATTCCACACAAACCACTAGACAGACGAAATGAAGGGAGGGAAGGAGTGGGGATAGGAGCAAGGGTGGGTGGGCACAAGCAGTATCAGAGCTACACAAAAAGCCAAAAGGGAGTGGGCTGGGAGTAAAGTTCAGTGCCTAACATGCACAAGACCCTGGGCTCAGTCTCTAGCACTGCAAAAATGCATGATGGCACACACTGCAATCCCTGTATTCAAGAGGCTGAAGGAGAATTACTGATTTCTAGGCCAGCCCAGGCTACATAGTAAGCACAGTGAGTTCAAGGCCAACCTGAACTACACTCAAAGTTCCTGTCTCAGAAAAAAAAAAAGTGGAAGAGAAAGAGAACCAAAGTGAGCTGTATTCCAAAAACAAAAAGAAAGGTCAGCTCTCCAATCTGCGCTAGATGTGCCAGGATAGTACATGGCCCAAGCAAAGCCAACAGAGATGATCCAAATATGCCCTCAGGAATGCTGTGTGGGGAATAGCTGTGCCCACAATGGTGGGGACCAGTGATAGCAAGACCTTTAGAGCTTTCAATGATACAAACAACCCAATGCAGCACACATGCCATAGGCTCATAGAGACCCCAACTTGAGACTCTGTGGGAAATGGAATGCCAATGACATACAGACCAATGACAATTCTCTGGGTGGAGAAGAAGCATGCCAAGTGTCTGTCCGCAGCACAAGGCACTAAGTAAAGGAAGGATGAGAAACAAATTTCTCCTAGCTAAGTCAGAGAATTTTAATGTAAGTTATATCAATTTTGGCAGCCCACTAGAATTATCTAAAGAAACTTTTAGAGCTGACCAGATAGCTCAATGGACTACAGTGCCTGGTTAGGCAGATTCAGGGACCAGGGTTGGATCCCTGACATGCTGTGCTGGGCCCACCCTCAGGGCACCCTGAGAGGGTGATAGAGACGGGGCCTGGTGGCACTAATGCCAGTGTTTGGGAGGCTGAAAAACAGGAAGGATCACTATTGGAGTCTTATCTGTGTAGTGAAACACTATAGACCCTGTACTAAATACATAGAAAGAAGAAAGACAGAAAGACAGAAAGACAGAAAGACAGAAAGACAGAAAGACAGAAAGACAGAAAGACAGAAAGACAGAAAGACAGAAAGACAGAAAGACAGAAAGACAGAAAGACAGAAAGACAGAAAGACAGAAAGAAAGAAAGAAAGAAAGAAAGAAAGAAAGAAAGAAAGAAAGAAAGAAAAAGAGAATTAATGAGTGGTTGATTAGTCCAGGTTTTCCTTTGTAATCATTTATAAACCATAGCTAGCCACATTAGGAAGAAAAAGGAGCCTTTCTCCCTAATTTGTTCAAGCAGCCTCCTAAGTTAAAAGACCACATTCTCAACAGGTCAGAAAATGAGAAGCTAAAATATACATTTAGGGGCCAGGGAGATAGCTCAGGGGTACAAGTGACTACCTGGCAAGCACAAGGTCCTCAGTTCAACCCCCAATACCACAAATAAATAAATTAATTAAATTAAATAAAAAATAAAATGCACATTTTTACGTGAATTCCTCCATAGCCACAAATAATAGATATACAGTATACATTTTTTTTACTTACTATACTTTGTGGTTGTTGTGCATGAGTATATGATATGCCCAATATAGTGTAGTGCCTTACTATTTTTTAATACTGCTTTCCAAAAAAGTATCACTGTTTATAAACTCCTTATTTATAACTACCCAGGCTTTTCTTTTGCTGTTAAAAAATAATAATACAACCCAGGTATGCTTAGCACATGCCTATAAACCCAACACTGAGGCTAGAAGACTGCTGCAAGTTCAAGGTCAGCCTGGGCTTACGTAGTAATTCCACACCCAGGCTGCATTCCCAAATGAGGCCCTGTCTTAAAAAAAAAAAAAAAAAAAAAATGCCCAAGGGCCAGCCAGATAGCTCAGCGGACTAAAGCACCTTAAGCAGATGCAGAGACTGGCAGTTTGATCCCTAGTGTTCCCTGCCAGCCCTGCCCCTGGGGCAAGCTGAGATAGGGATTGAGACTGGGCATGGTGGCATGCACCTTTAATCCCAGCGCTTGGGAGGTTGAAAAACAGGAGGATTACTATAAGTGCAATCTGTTTAGAGAGACCCTGAAGACTGTACTAAATACATAAAAAGAAACTATTAAAAAAATAATAATACTAGTACATGGTCATCCTATTAAATTTATTTTATTTATTTTTGACACAGGGTTTTGCTATACAGTTCAGGCTGGCCTCCCAAGTGCTGGGATTACAGACATGTGCCATCAATCCTGGCTAGATCTGAATTTCCTACAGTCACATTCAGACATCCTGAAAGTCCTCAGATAATCCAAATGTTTTGCCAAGCCTGAAAACCTTGTTCTAAGACAGAGTTTTCCAATTTATACTATGTGCACATGTCACATAGCCATCATGTCAAAATGCAGGCTCTGATTTTGTAGGCCTGGAACAAAGCTTAACACTTTATCTCCAGTGGTCCCTTGGACTATACTCTGAGCATCAAGGTCCTAAGTATACTCCACAACTCGTACCTTTCAATACTTGCTGTCAATAGCCAGCCAAAAATCCAATACGATAAGATATTTAAAGAATAAGAGACCATAGGGGCCTGCAAGATGGCTCAACTGTCTAAAGCACCTGCTTAGGAAAACTTAAACAACCACAGGGATCATGACTCGATCCCCAGCACATGCTGCGCCAGTCCTACCCCCAGGGCAGGCTCAGCCAGCCATAACACAAGTAAGGTTTAAAAAAATTAATTAAATTAAAATTTTTTAAAAAGACTAAGAGGGGGCCCGGCAGGATGGCTCAGTGGTCTAAAGCGCCTACTTAGGAAAGCTTAGGTTGCTGCAGGGACCGCAGTTCAATCCCTGGCACCACATGCTGCGCCAGCCCTACCCTCAAGGCAGGCTGAGCCGGCCATAAAAATAAATAAATAAACAAACAAAAGTTCTGAAACAAGAAAAAAATCTTTTAAAAAAATAAATAAATAAAAATTTAAAAAACTAAGAGACCATGCCGGGCGTGGTGGCACAAACCTGTAATCCCAGCAGTTGAGAGGCTGAGGCAGGAGGATCAGTGTAAGTTCGAGACCAGCCTGGGCTACAAAAGTGAGCTCAAGGCCAGCCTGAACTGCATAGTGAGACCCTGTCTCAAAAATACAAAAAAAAAAAAAAAAAAAAACTAAGAGACCATAGTCACAGAACTTCTATTACATTGTTATAACTTCTATTTTATTATTTTCATTGTTAATCTCTTAAGTGTGCTCCACCTAAAAACTAACCTGCACCTCTGAGCAAGGTGGTGCATACCTATAATCCCAGAATTCTAGGATGCTGGAGCAGGAGAATTAAAAATTTAAGCCCAGCATAGCTGCAATTTAGCATGATCCTGCCTCAAAATAAAAATTTAAAAGACCTGGAGATGTAGCTCAGTGTGAAGGGTATGGGATATATGAAAAGACATAAACAGGATTCAGTCTTCATGGTTCGGGCATCCAGAGGGTTTTGGAATGTATCCCCCACTGATGGGGGACTGCTGTAGTATGTAGAAGGCAGCCAGAAACATATAGAGATGAGCTTAGCAAAACTGAAAGAATTACAGGATATGCCAGGCAGCTCATGAAGAAAATCTTCTGGCAGAGATACAGCTTCCCAGGAGAAGACCAGAGAGGTACACAGGTTCCTGACCACAGAAGACCAGGCCAGGCGCACTGACCATTAAGAAGAAGCAAGAGAGGCTCTACAGATGGGGATGATAGAGCCAGACATGAGGAAGGTGGCCATCCACTACAGTGTTCAGAGAAGACAGGACAGGAGCAGGAGCAGATTCCACTGGGATAGGGTCGGTAACAATGAGAGAGACAGTACTGACCCAAGAGTGATACTCACACAGGAAGAATTCTTTCCCTCCCTTACACTTTTGAAAAATACTTAACACAGAGTGATTAGAAGGTACTAAATCAAGAGTTATAGAAAAACCTAGCAAAGATTAATTTAGAGCAAGAAATGAAGTTGTGAGAATCCTCCACCCTGAGGTATGGTACATGGTGGTGCAAGTTTGTAATTCCAGAGCTAGAGGCTGGAGCAGGAGGATCACTGCAAGTTTGAGGCCAGCCTGGGCTACATACACAATGAGTGTAAGGCCACCGTGTACTACAAAGCAAGAGCAAGACTCTTTCTTTTTTTTCTTTTTTTTTTTGTGGGACGGGGGTTTGAACTCACAACCTTGCACTTGCCAGGCAGGCACTTGTATCACGGAGCTATCTCCCCAGCCCCAAGCAACTGAGTCCAGGCATGGTGGCATGCACCTATACCCTGGGGACGCTGAAAACAGGAGGATCACTACAAATCTAAGTTTTGTAGTGAGACCCTATACCTAATAC
The DNA here is from genome assembly GCA_004027025.1 of Myocastor coypus. NCBI lineage: Eukaryota > Metazoa > Chordata > Mammalia > Rodentia > Myocastoridae > Myocastor > Myocastor coypus. Next base: position 16,849 of record PVJA010021740.1, read on the forward strand.
ATTAAAATAAATAAATACAAAGAAGCAAAAGCCAAGAAACATGGGTGAGTGGATGCACAGAACTCGGGCAGAAAAAGAGGGTTCAAAGACACAGAGGGAGACCAGAGAGAGACCAAAAAAGGAAAGGATAACATATCCAGGGAATGTTTATTAAGCAATTGTACTAGGTTGAGGAAAATAAATAGCTGAGAAAGGACACAGCAAGAAAAAAAAAAAAAAAAAAGAAAAACAGTAGGAGTTGGTTTACAGGTCAGTAAGGAAAACAGGTACTGAACAAAAGATGTGGAAACCTGGTCCTAACCACAGCTCTGGCAGGAGCTATTTCTAGGTGACTCTGGTCTAACAAGTCACTTCTCTGTCTTCTCACTTTGGGGTTTCATTGAGAACTTCAATAATTAGATATTCTTATGTATGCACTCATCCAATTACGATTCCTTACCAGTGTAGCCAAGATTGGCTACATAATTTGTGGGGCTCAGCAAAAACCCAAATGTATGTCTTTCTTTTCATAAAAGCATGAAGAATTTGAAGACGGAAGCAGAAATCCATTCTGGGACTGTTAGGGGCAGCTGTACAGTTCCCCTGCCCATGAAGGTGGGCCACAGCGTACCTTGAAAGGTACTGGTACTTGGGAGCAGAAAACAGCTTTGGATCCCTCTGAACATGAGGGGGGCAGGACATGCAGTAAGCAGGGGTGATGCAAGAAGAGACAGATGGCGAAGCAGATGGAAGCAGCAGAGGTCATTCTTCCTGGGAGCCTGGTGGTGCTGGGGAGGTGAAGGAGGCAGCAGCCTTAGAAAGCTCCTCTAACAAGGCAAATAGGTACAGTGTGAAGGAAGAGGCCTAGCAAGATAAAGACAGAGACAAGACACAAATGGGAAGACATAAGAGAGGCTAACATGAAGACTGCTCCCAACAAGAAATGCAACATGTTCAGCATAGTGCCAATGCCAGGAGGGAGCAGTGGTGAAGCAATGAGCCCTGAGGTTGGAGAGGCTCAAGCTCAAGTCCTAGCCTCACTCTCTTCTAGTGCTGTAACTTTTGAAAAGGTAGCTTACCTCTCAAAACCTATCTGCCCTAGCCAGGCATGGTGGCACACGCTTGTAACTCCAGCACTTGAGAGGCTGACACAAGAAGATGTGTCAGTTCAAGACCAGCCTGGGCTACACAAGTGAGTTCAAGGCCAGCCTGAACTGCATAGCAAGACCCTGTCTCAAAAAGACAAAAAAAAAAAATCAAAACCTATCTCCCTGTTGGCAAAAGGAAATGGGATTACAGTAAACTACATCTGGAGCAGTGTGCTAAAACAATCCCAGGAAGCTCCCTCCCAAAGGAAGGGCTCTATGTCAGTGATCATCACAGAAACACAAACCACTATTACTATACCTCTGGAAGTAGGTAAAGACAAACTGAGGGGCATTAGCCAGATGCCCTCAATGCAAAAGAGATAAGAACAAAAGGAAAAGAAAGCAGGAGTGACTGTTACAGAAATGGTATGTATGTTCAGGGCCACGCACATATTAAACATGAAAGGCTAGGCCTAGCAGACACACTTTATGATTCTCTACAGGCAGATAATGTTGAAGGGGATGCTGACAGCAGAGGGGTTAGTCAGGCAAGCCCCACAGTCCAACAAGGCTGGCACAGCAAGCCCTGGGCACCACAGCTTGGCTTACCTGCAAGCACACCAGAGAATGGTAATGGGGAGGGTAGAACACCCAATGGGTAAGTGATGACCTTAACAGGACGTGGAAATCAGACCTTCCAAGAGATGCCCTGGTCCACCATCATGGGCAAGGGCACTGTGCAGCTGCCCCAAGTGTCCCAGGATAGATTTTTGCTTCCACCATCCTCATTTATTTTGGTTTTTTTTTTATTTTTGTTTTTATTTTTATTTTTGTTATGAATGGCTCAGCCTGTCCTAGGCATGGGGCTGGCACAGCATGTGGTGCCAGAGTTCAAACTGTGGTCCCTGTGGTTGCCTAAGCTTGCCTAAGCAGGCACTTTAGACTGATGAACATCGAGATGAACCATCTCGCCAGCCCTCCACCACCTTCAAATTCTTCAGAGTTTTATAAAAAGAAGGACATGCATTTGGATTTTGTGCTGAGCCCCACAAACTATATAGCCAATCTTGGCTACATTGGTAAGGAATATTAATTGGATGAATACATACTAAGAATATCTAATTGTTTAAATTCTCAATGAAACTCCAAAATTGACCAGTAATTTAAAAGACTAGCCAGGCGTGGTGGCACACCTTTAATCTCAGTACTCAGGGGGCTCAGGCAGGAGGATCATTGTGAGTTCGAGACCAACCTGGGCTACAAAGTGAGCTCAAGGCCAGCCTCAGCTGCACGGTAAAACCCTGTCCCCAAAAGACAATAATAATAATAACAACAACAACAGGGTGGTAAGCTAGCTCAGTGATCTAAAGTACCTGCTTAGGTCAAGCTTAGGCAAGCTCAGAGACCACAGTTCAATCCCATCCCTGACACCACATGCTGCCCCACCCCCAAGGCAGGCTGGCCTGGTCATAATATATCAATAGGGAGGTGGGTCTGTGCTCTGTAGAACTATTGTGAGGACAATATGCAATGTGTCAACTTTTAAAAAAAGAAAGGGGAAAAAGAAAAAAAAAAGTAGTGTTTATTGAAAGTGTTAATGTTTAATTGTTTGATCAATCTTATATACCTACATCTATTAATCTAAACTGATCTGATGATGAAAATATGTAATATAACCATTATTAAATTTAAACAATAAAAATATTAAATCATGAAAAAAAATAATAACAACAACAGACTATTGTTGGAATATGTAACCCAAGAGCACCTTCAAATGTGCTTAAACCTCGCAGTTTGCTTATTTGGTTTTTTGTTTGTTTAGTGCAGGGTCTCACTATGCAGCTCTGCCTTATAGTGATCCTCCTGTCTCAGCATTGCCCAGCAATGGGATTTCAGCTGTGTGCCACCAGTCTCATAAACCTGGAATGTTTTTAACCCCCTCCAAAAAAAAGTATTAATGAGGGGCCCTGTGGGTTGGCTCAGTTGTTTAAGCCTCTGCTCAGGCAAATGCAGATAGGCTCAGGGAACCAGGTTCCACCTTCCCAACACGCTCTTAAGGCAGCCTAAGCCAGCCAAAAGAAAATCCTCAAAAAAATTACTGATCACCCATGTTGACAGTTTGTATATATCCCTAACACTACATTAAACCAATTTTCACTTAGAGCTGCTTTTGTCTTCCTTCCTAGTCCCTGCGTGCCTATATGATGGTAGCATGAACCTATGGCAATGTGCCACAGCATGCTGTAGCATTAAAAGCCTTAAAAGTTCCACGTCGCTGGCCTATAGGATAAGGTCATGTGATATGCATATGTATGTCCCAAGACATGGCACATTTTAGGCCCATAGAAGTCTCTGACAAATCAGCAAAAATAATCCAAGTGGTCTTCACAATTGCTGATGCAAGTTATAATATAAACAAGATTTGTTTCATTGCATGGTGCAGAGAAATGCTGTTATAATGCGTTTTTGCAGTACAGATGCTGTCGTCAGCAGGATGACAAGCCTAGCTCCTAAGAACACATCTCTGTCCTAATTTATTAGTCCTGAAGGTCTAGATTTCCACTTTTACAATATACCAGCTATTTCCCAACCATATTTATTCTAATTACAATGATAGTGTTTACACTTGGAATATCTGAGACCTGACCTAGGCCAGACATTTCTAG
>PVJA010021740.1:20681-35217 GCA_004027025.1 Myocastor coypus
CCACTGTAGTTATTTTTAATTCCCAAGGAACATAACACATTACACAATTTAAAAAAAAAAAAAAAAAGCAAATGGTGGTAGAAAAAATTCATCCCAACACTTCAAGTATACCATAAAAAAACTTTTGTACAAAAGACAGAATCAAGAGCCGGGCATGGCAGCGCACGCCTGTAATCCCAGCAATCGGGAGGCTGAGGCAGGAGGATCAGTGAGAGTTCGAGACCAGCCTGGGCTACAAAACTGAGCTCAAGGCCAGCCTGAACTGTACAGTGAGACCCTGTCTCAAAAAGACAAAAAAAAAAAGAATCAGGCCAGGTGTAGTGGCGCACCGCACCCCTGTACTCCCAATACTTGGGAGGCTGAGTCAGGAGGATCGGTGTGAGTTCGAGACCAGCCTGTGCCGCAAAAGTGAGCTCAAAGCCAGCCTGAACTGCATAGTGAGACCCTGTCTCAAAAAGACAAAAAAAAAAAAAAGACAGAATCAACAGAGTAACCCTACAGGACAGGATAAAATATGTGTAAGCTAAATATCTGATAAGAAATTCATATCCTCAATATGTAAATTCTTATTACTCAGCAATTAATCTAATTTTTAAATGGAAAAGGGCTTGAATAGACATCTATCCAAAGTATATAAAAATATGGCCAACCAGCATATGAAAAGGTACCAATCATCACAAAAATATAAGTCAAAACCACAATAGATACAACCTTACAGGGGACAACCTACTCAGGCTCCTTCCCTTCCCTCTCTTGGATAGGAGCTTTCTTTCCACCAATAAATATATTCTGCTCATAAAGGAAAAAAAGATACATCTTTACTTTCACTACAATAGCAATCCTTTAAAAAAACAAATAGATAAATAAATAATGTTACTGACAAGAATGTGAAGAAATTAAAATCTGTGTGATGGGTTTATAAAAGATGTAACTACTTTGAAAAACAAAATAAAGATTCCCTCAAAAATCTTTTTCTTTTAGGGAAGGGTCTAGAGGGTGTTCAGGGTCTCACTACTAGAAGGACTTGTAGTGATCTGCCTGTTTACAGTCTCCCAAGAGCTGAGATTACAGGGATATATCACTAAGCCCAGTCTCAATCACCTTCTCAGCATGCCCCAGGGGTTGGGGCCAGCACACAGGCCTGGGAATCAAACCCCTGCCCCTGTGCCTGCTTGCAGGAGCTTTAACCCATTGAGCTATTTGGCTGGCCCTTCTCAGAAATATTTTAAAAATTAAAAATGGAGTTATCATTTATCCACTGATCTTTTCTTAGGTATATTTCCAAAACAGGGCCTTAAAGAGACATTTATACACCTCCATCACTGGAGCAGTTTTTTGGTTTGGTTTGGTTCAGTTTAGTCTTTTATACTAGGAATTGAACCCTGGAGCACTGTACTGACCTACATGCCCAGGTCTTTTTTTTTTTTTTTTTAATTTTTTGAGACAGGGTCTTTCTAGCTTGCCCAGTTAGGACTTCACCTTGCAATTCTCTGACTTCACCCTCCCAGAGTGCTAAAATTACAGGCAGGAACTATCACACCCAGCTTGTAGCGCTGTTGTTGTGTTTTGTTTTGGGAGTTTGGTTTTGTTTGGCTTTAAACAGCAGCCAAAAACTAAAAGCACCTTAAATATCTAGTAGATAAGTGGGTAATGAGGGGCCAGGGACATAGGCTTAAGCACCTATATCAGTGTTTTAAGCACCTGCCTGGCAAGCACAAAGTCCTGAATTCAATCCCCTCCCAGTACAAAAAGGATAAATGAGTAATGAAAATGTGGTACATGCACACAATGGAATAATAGCCTCCTAAAGAAAAGGAAATACTGACCATGTGTGAGCCTTGCCGACATTACACTAAGTCATACACGAAAAACATGTTTCTACTTACATGAGGTATCTAAAATAGTCAAATTTATAGAAACAAAGGGTAAAATGGTAGTGACAAGGAGACGAGCCGGGGAAGGAAAGGTAGAGGAAACAGGTATAAGGGTTGCAGTTTTGTAAGACAAAATAGCTGTAGGGATCTGTTGCACAACAATATGAATATACTTAACACTATTGTTCTGTATAGATAAAAATGGTTAGCATGGTGTGGTAGTGGATACACTCTGTCAACTTGAGGAAGTTTACCTGGATAGACTAGGCTGGTTCCAGGCTGTGGGGGCCCCATCCTGCAGGGATGTGACTGAACCCACCCTGGGCGTGATTGGCCCCACCCTAGGGCCAGACAGGCTACCCCAGAGTGACTCAGCACAAAAAGTATATAAAAAGGAGTTGAAGACTTTGTGTGGCCCTGCCCTGCTTCCTTGAAGAAGTCCTGGTCTTTGGAGGAGCTTGATCTTCACAGTGGAGTGCCAGGGCAGAATTTGGAAGACAGAGGCTTGATGGATGCCACAGCTGTTGCTCCTCCTCTCTCTGCTCTTCGTTTTCTCCCGCCAAAAACTGCTGTCATTCCCAGCACTGGGGAGGCGGAGGCAGGAGGATCAGTGCGAGATCGAGACCAGCCTGGGCTACAAAAGTGAGCTCAAGGCCAGCCTCAACTGCATAGTGAGACCCTGTCTCAAAAAAAAAAAACAAAAACTGCTGTCATTTGCCTTGCAGCCAGCAGAGTATGAACTCAAGCCTCCACAAACTGAGCTAAATAAACCTTTCTTTCCTTCATTTTCAGTGTCCAATATTTGTCCCAGCAATGAGTAAAAAGTAACTAAGACAGAGGGCAAATGGGAGACATTGAAAACCACCTTATTTTATATTCACTTAAAAGTAGAGGGCTATACCAGACACCTGTAATCCCAGCACTTGGGAGGCTGAGGCAGGAGAACCATTGATCAGCCTGGGCTACAAAGGTGAGCGCAAGGCCAGCCTGAACTGCATAGTGAGACCCTGTCTCAAAAAGACAAAAAAAAAAAAAAAAAAAGTAAATGAGAGGAGGCCTGAGATATATACCTCAGCGACATAAGCACCTGCTCAGCAAGCACAAGGTCCCAAGTCCAATCTCCAGTACCAAGAAAAAGGAAAAAAGTAAGTTAATATTTTAAAAAAGTAAATGAGCTGAGTGTAGTGGTGTACACATGTAATCCCAGCACTGGGGAGGCTGAGGCAGGAGGATAGTTGCAAGTTCAAGACCAGACTGGGCTACAAAGTGAGCTCACAATGAGCCTGAGCTGCACGGCAAGACCCTGTCTCAAAAAGACAACAAGAACAACAACAAAAAAGTAAGCTGGGGGCCGGGGAGATAGCTCCGTGGCACAAGTGCCTGCCTGCCAAGTGCAAGGTCGTGAGTTTGAACCTCAATCCTGCCAAAAAAAAACAAAACAATATAAATAAATAAAAACTTAAAAGTAAGCAGAGTGTGGTGGTGACGCCTGTAATCCCAGCACTTAGGAGGCTGGGGCAGGATTGATGTGAGTTCAAGACCAGCCTGGGCTACAAAAATGAGCTCAAGGCCAGCCTGAACTACATAGTGAGACCTTGTCTCAAAAAGACAAAAATAAATAAATAGTAAATGATTTAAATTAGCATTTCTTTCAAATGTCAAAATGTCCATAGAAAATTATAGGTTTCATTCAGTATCTTTTCCTCCCCCCAAAAGTACACATGTCTAAAACATAACCCAATACCAACTATGTGGGATACCCATAAAATGGAATATTACATCTAAAAAATAAATAAAATAATGTTGGAGGAGGGGAGTAAAGAAGTGATACCAGTCAAAGGATGCAGGCTCTGTTATGAGATAAGCAAGTTCTAGGGCATACTGTACAGCACAGTGTACATAGCTAATAGTAATGCATTCTATATTTCAAATTTAAGAGATATCTCAAATGTATTCTTACCACAAAACAATTATGTGCAATGATGGACATTTCAATTAGCTTGATTATAGTAATCATTTCATAATATATACCAAAGCATTGTACTGCACATTTTAAATACATACAATGCCTAGTTGTTAATGATAAATGAGGCTGGGGGGGAAACTGAAGTATATACTGATCCATACTACAACATATGACCCTTGAAAGAAGTCTGACTTAAAAGACCATATTGTTCGTATTTTTTATTTTGTTTTGTTTTGATTTGCTTTTTTTTTTTTTTTAAATACAGGGTCTCACTATGCAGTTTGTGCTCACTTTTCTAGGCCCCAGGCTAGGCTCAAACTTGCTATGATCCTCTTGTCTCAACCTCCCAAGTGCTGGGATTACAGGCATACACCACACTCCAAGTTGGTTCATACTTATGTGAAGGTCCAAATCCATACAGACAAAATAGATTAGGCATTACCAGCAGCTGAAAGTAGGAGAAATAAGGTGTCTGCTAATGGACACAGGGTGTCTTCTTTGAGGTGATGAAAACATTCCAGAACCTGGTCATGATGACAGTTACAAAATCACATGAATATACCGAAGACCACTAAAACTGTAGGTTTTTAAAAGGTGAAATTTGGGGGACTGGGGTTTGATACCCAGGCTTGCTGTGCCGGCCCCACCCTCAGGGCACAATGAGATAGATTGAGATTGGGTGTGGTGGGCACACCTGCAATCCCAGCACTTGGGAGGCTGAAAACAATTACTAAGAGTTCAATCTACATAGTGAGACCCTGTAGACCCTGTAGACACTATTCTAAATACATTTTTTTTAAAAAAGGTGAAATTGGGCATGATGGTGCATACCTGTAATTCAAGCACTTTGGGTGCCTGAGGCAAGAGGATCATGAGTTCAAGCCTGAGCAATTTAACAAGACCCTGTCTAAATTGTTTAAAAATGATGATTTTGTTTTTTGGGTTTTTTAAGGCTTGCATTTTTTTTATTACTTTTAATAAGAAATAAAAATATGATAGTTTCAAAACACATTAGGAGTACATTTGCAATAACTGACACATTGCATATTGTTGTCCTCATAGTAGTTATATAAAACACAGGGTGTAGACATGATAAATTTTCTAATCGTAAAAATGGTAATTTTGGTTGGGCATAGTGGCACATTCCCATAATTCTAGCACTTAGGAGGCTGAGGCAGAAAGATCATTTCCAGTTCCAGACCAGCCTAGGCTACCCTGAGCTCCAGGCCAGCCTGAACTGCATAGTGAGACCCTGTCTCAAAAAAAAAAAGACAAACATAAAAATTGTGATTTTTTGTCATTCAACATACTATCAAAGACCTGTAAATCCTAAATAGGAAACTGAGACAGGAGAATCACTTGCATCCAGAATTTTAAGGACAGACTGAGCAACACTGAGACTTTTTTTTTTTAAAGATTGTGTATATATGTATATATGTATATATATGTATGTATATATATATATATGTGTGTGTATAAATGAGATTAAATTGACATATATGTCATTTTTTAAAAAACATATATGCTTTAGAAAACTTAATTTAACTTTTGACCTACTTCTCAAATTCTTGTTTCTGTTTTGTCATGATTATTCAGCCAGTCATCAAGGCCAGTAATTAAAGAATCTCTCTTTAATAGTAAAAGTGCTCTTTTACTATTTGTCCAGCATACATGGATACTTCTGGGACCTTGGGGCTCCAAGAAGGTTACCCTACTCTTTCAGATTCCTCCCTAGCCATAACTGATGGCCCAGGCTGAGCTCCTGGCCAAGCAAGGCCGATCACAGCACCTCACTCTGCAGCCAAAGTACACTAGTCTGACAACAGCATGTGACCCAAGCCCACTGCCATTTCTAGACAAAGGTGGTGAAACTGTTCTGGGAGAATACAATAGACCCTCAGTACATTCAGAGGTTCCTGCTCACACCTACAGTTAGTCTGTCAGTAGGTTCCTCTTTTTGCTCAAATTAATGCAAGTTAGGTATCTGTCATTTGCAAATAAAGCTGCCCAGTTCACTCTCCAAGTCCAGTGAGTAAAACCCATAAAACTGCCTCCTCCCCAACTTCCTGCTACTACAATAGCTTCTCTCTAGACTCCCAGTCTCCAGGTCCTACCCACCATTCCCTGTGAGGGATAGTCACAGTGACCTCTCTTAAAACCACAAATACAGTCCTGTTCCTCCCATTTATTTTATTTATTATTTATATTATGGCCAGCTCAGCCTGCCCTGGGGGGTGGGGCTGGCACAGCATGTGGTGCCAAGGATCAAACTGGGGTCCCTGCCATTGCCTAAGCTTGCCTAAGCAGGTGCTTTAGACCACTGAGCTATCTCGCCAGCCCTCCTCCCATTTAATGCTTGATTGGACTCCCAACTGCTCAGGGTAAAAGCCCTATAATCTACTTCTACTGTAATCCAGTCTCAGGCTACAACCTCCCCAGCCTCATCATTCACCAATACTCTGACATATACATAAATCAATGCATCAAGTCACAGCATTAAGTGCTGACACAAGCTAGGTTTTATTTGAGGGGTGGGGTATCTGAGTTGCTCTTCCTATGTCTATTTGTAAAGTATTTACTTCATTCTCCAGCTCAGACATTACTTCTTTGGAAAAGCTACCATTCTTCTAAGTAAAACCACCCCTCAGCTCATTCCTATACATAATCATAATAACAAGCGATGCCACTGGTGCCCTGGCCACACGTCCCCTCCAGGCCACAGCAGCACCTACTGGCCTGACTCCTTAGTTGGCCTGCTTCCCCCGACCACTGACCCTGCTTTGCTCACCATGGGACAGTTTGGGAAATACTTGGGAATTAATATCCAAATCAACTACCTGAACAGCTGTCTATTTAGCTAGTTAGTTAGTTAGTTAGTTAGTTAGTTGTCTTTTTGTGTAGACAGGGTCTCCCTATGCAGTTCAGGCTGGCCTTGAGCTCACTTTTTGTACCCAGGCTGGTCTCAAACTCCCACCGATCCTCTTGCCTCAGCCTGCCAAGTGCTGGGATTACAGGCGTGTGCCACCACACCTGGCTCTTTTTTTTTTTTTTTTTTTTTTTTTTTGTCTTTTTGAGACACTGAACGGCTGTCTGTTAATGGTCAATGAGAGTGGTAGATGAAGACCTCAGCTCCCTTAATCCATAGAGACTCCCTCTGTTGGGTAAAGCTGCAGCTAGATTGGGTGGATGATGGCTTAGAACACGCCGTTTAGTGCTCCAATTGCCTTCCCTTTCTCACCTCCCTGCTCCGTTTCTTCACTTCTCACCTAAACTATTGGCAGTTACCTCTTTTCTCAGGGTTTGCTTCTAAGACAACACCACTGAGTCCTGGCACACAGCTTGAATAGCCCTTACCCAAAATATCTGGGATCAGAAGTGTTTCAGGGGGGCCAGGGAGATAGCTCCAAAGCACAAGTGCCTGACTGGTAAGTGTAAGGTCATGAGTTTGAACCCCGGTCCTGTCAAAAAAAAAGAAGTGTTTCAGATTTTAGAGTGCTTCCAATTTTGGAAGATCTGCATAAAGTTTATACCAAATAAGCAACCCTAATCCAGAAATCCAAAATCATAAATGCTCCAAAATTCCAAACTATAAATGTGAACAGTTTCAGATTTCAGACCATTTTAGATATAGGAGAGTTTTGGTTTTCAGGTTTCCAGATTAGGGACACTCAACTTGTAGCAGTTACTATGAGGCAGACCCTAAACACTCGTTTCACAGCAACCCTGCAAGGTAATTCAAACTATAGATGGGGAATATAGAGGCATTCCAAAGACGTTCCTGGGCCATACCACTTTTCTCTTTCGACTGCAACTATCTGTTGGCATACCTCTCTGCTTCACCAATCCATGAACTTCTCAAGGGACTTACTTTCTTTTTTAATCCTTTTTTTTTGGGGGGGGGGGGTGCTGCTCAGCACATCCTGAGGGCAGGGCTGGCATGGTCAGGGATCTAAGCAGGTGCTTTAGACCACTGAGCTATCTTGACAGCCCATGGGGGAAGTCTTTTTGAGACAGGGTCTCACTATGTAGATCAGGCTGGCCTTCCTCTCACTCTGTATCCCAGTTTGATCTTGAACTCCCAATGGTCCTCCTGTCTCTGCTTCCCCACTGCTGGTATTACAGGCATGCACCACTGCCACCACCACCATTCCTGGTTTTTCTTTTTAATCTTTCTCTATGCCCCAAGCATCTAGCACATGGCCAAACATGCAGCAGATGCCCAGGAGATGAGGATTTTGAAAAGGATCTGCACTCTGCTACCAAGCATAATGCATGCTTTTTCTGACCTCTGTTCAAATAAAATCTCTGAACACCTCTAATATCCTTCCTTCCCACTCTACACACACAAAAATCCACACAAACAATATTAACTTGGTTCTCTGCCAGCCAAAATGAAGAATTTTGTGGGGCAAGGCAGATGATTCCTCTGATATTTACTATTCTAGCTTGCTCATGTATGAATCAGTTCCCCTTGGCCAAGCTGATATTTGTTTAGTTCCTGTGCTTTGAGAGCTCTTCTGTATCACAGAACACTTGCCTTCTTTCAAGTAGCCACCTTTAATGCTCAGGCCTAAAAACTGCTGTGACATCTGGCCCTCTCTTTATTGTCAATGACCACTTCTGACCTCAACTTCTACATCTTCCACTTCTGTCTAAATTTTGACCTACTAGGGGGGACACCCACTCAGGACCCCCCTCCTGTCCCTCTCTTGAACAGGAGCTTTCTTTCCCTCAATAAATCTATTATGCTCATAAAAAACAATAAATAAATTTTGATCTACTAAAGTTACACAACCATTTAATAAAGAAGAGCACCCCACAGACAGCATTTGTTTGAAGGAGTGAAGAGCTCAGGATTTTTTACTGCACTACATCCTTATTCCCCCCACCTTTTTTTTCCAGACGGGATCTAATTCCCAAACTTGCAACCCTCCTGCTTCAGCCTCCCAGACTGCTGGAATTACTTACATGCCACACCCAGTTCACTGAGCCAGGCTCTGAACAGACCTTCAGTAGCAAGCTCAGCACAACCTTTCCCCAATATCTGACTTAATGAAACCACATTTGTGCCGGGCATGGTGGCTCACGCCTGTAATCCCAGCACTCGGGAGGCTGAGGCAGGAGGATTGGTGCGAGTTCGAGACCAGCCTGGGCTACAAAAGTGAGCTCAAGGCCAGCCTCAACTGCATAGCGAGACCCTGTCTCAAAAAGACAAAAAAAAAAAAAGAAACCACATTTGCATCATCTCTATCCCTAACTCACACACTTGCTTCCTGATCTCTCTCTCTCTGCCCCTTCTCAGTGAGGAGACCACACCCCTCAGCACTGGGCTGCCCTACTACTCCAGAATCAGTCATCTTTCTATTTCCCAATCTGTTGCTTCCCAAGCATTAACTCTAACTCTGCCAGGCTCACCCTTTCCTCCCTTAACTCTTTCACTGCCAGTCTTCCCCCAACCCAAGAGTTGATCACACATATCCACCACCTTGACAATCCCCTAGGGCTGGCTACCGCCTAGGGCAGAAAGTCACCTTCCACACCACAGCCTTCAGAGCAGTCTTCAGCACCCTCCTGACCTGTCTACCTAACCTTTCTCAATAACCCCTGTGTGGTTGGGGGGGGGGGTTGTTGTTTGTTTTGTTTTGTTTTGTTTCAAAGGCAACAATGTAACAGATGACACATTTTACAATATTATTTGATAATGATGAATCAGTCAAAGAATCATATACAAGGAATGCAGGAAATCTGTCCACACACTAAAGCCCAAAAAATCCAGCTGAGCGCCTGGATCCTAATGTCCTGCATGAGTCCAGATGAAAACGTAGAGCTCATAACAGTGCCTCCCACAAGTCCAATTGGAGGCCTAGAGCCCATGACAATGTCTCATGCAGGCCCACTTCACAGGTCTGTGTTAGAAAAGCTCTAAGGTCAGTGGCAGAAGCTAAAAGTCTATGCCAGCGGGATGAAGGATCTGTACTAACAGGCTGAGGGATCTGAACTGGAGCCAGAAAGCAACACTCAAGGTAAGAACTGGAGCTCCTCCAAAAAGGACCACAGCTGTCCTCAGCAACAGTGAGGTCCAGAGCTCCTCCAGCAATGAGGAAAGCTGAGTTCCGATCAGGAAAGCCAACATGACAAGCTTCTCCATGAGGCTGAGCAGTGTACCATCTTCCCCTGCAGATCCAGGAAGTGAGTTCAAGATGAGGACATGAGCTCCCCCAAAACGAACTCAGCCATTCTCATGACCACAAAGGTCCTGGATTCCTCCAGTGACAAGTACAGTCAAGTTCATCAGGAACAAGGTCACCCAGCAAAACAGCCCAAGAGAGCCAGCAGCTTCCAACAGCTATGATAGCTTCTCCAAAGAGCATCTCTAACAGCATCTTGACCGCTTCTCCAGCTCTGCCTCTCATGCTGCTGGCAACAAGCCTCAGATGGACCTCCCACTCTCAGCAACACGCCAGTTCAATTCAGCTGAGTGTAACAGGTTGACCACCAGTTAACAGTCTACTACAGCTCCTCCCCACCAAGACACGCAGAGACCTCTCCCAGGCTGACCCTACTCCATCCTCCTCCTGCCAGCACAGCCTCCCCAGCTTTAGAAGCTGGGCTCAATCTTCCCCTTAGAATGGTGCCTTCCTCACCACAAGCCACTGACCTCAAGGATCTGGTAAAGATGCTGCCCCTGCTACCTCAGCTCACTCACTGGCTTGCTCCTCAGCAGCAGGGCCACCTCTGGGCATTAAAGATCCCTTCCCAGAACTCCCAAAGTAAAACTCAACTTTGTATTTTAAGGTCAACCTTAGGGAGATACAGCTCAGTGGCACAGGGCCTACCGGGCAAGCACGAAGTCTTGAGTTTGATTGATTCCTGGTACCAAAAATAAAAAAGGACACTAGACTTTATCAGTACATATACTAACAAAATACTAGGAGCTTTGCAGAGGGAATGTGCCTGTAGTTCCCTGATAGGCGTGGTAGGAGGGGAACAGGCCTCCATTTCAACAGTTATCCTCACTACTCCTACACTTAGTTAAGGTCAACCTTAGTCCATTTTTCTTTTTAGGTTTTTTGTTGTTTTGTTTTGTGTTGTATTGGGGGGGGCAGTGTTTGCTTTTTCAAACTGGGTCTCATTATGCAGTTAAGATTATACTTGAACTCACTATGTAGCCCAGGCTGGCTTTGAACCCATGATGATCCTTCTGTCTCAGCCTCCCAAATTCTAAGATTACAGGCATATGCCATCACACTTGGCTTCTGGCTTCACTCTTGAGCAGGCATTCACCATAATATTGGAAACTCCTCATGATCTAATAGACATTTCCCCTCAGCATCCACCTAACAAATCTCAAGAAAGATGGACTAGCTCTGCTACAGTCTCAATGACACAAGGGACTCCCAACCTGCTGGATGTCTAGGATGAGTTTGTGTTCCTTAAAATGAAGGAGCCAGGGATACAGACCAGCAACATAAGCACCTGCCTGGCAAGCACAAGGTCCCAAGTTCAATCCCTGGTACCACATTAAATAAATAATTCAAAGAATAACTCTTAACAATAATGGAGGTTAAGCACGGCGTGGTGGCACACACCTATAATCCCAGCACTTGGGAGGCTGAGGCAAGAGGGTCAGTGCAAGTTTGAGACCAGCCTAGGCTACAAAAGTGAGCTCAAGACCAGCCTGAACTGCATAGCGAGACTCTGTCTCAAAGAGACAAAAAAAAAAAAAAAAAAATGGAGGTTAAAAGCAGGATATATTTATTAAGGGAAAGAAAGCTTCTGTCCAAACAAATTGCCCAGGAACATATCTTTTCTAGAGCCTTTTGTGGGGGGAGGAAGGGGGTATTTTTAAGACAGGGTCTCACTGTGCAGTTCAGGCTGGACTTGAACTCACTTTATAGCCCAAGCTGGTCTCAAACTCATGATGATCCTCTTGCCTCAGCCTCCTGAGTGCTGGGATTACAGATGTGTGCTACCATGCCCAGTGCCTCTAGGGATTTTTATAGAACAAAACCATGACAATATGAGGCAGGCCCAAAGTGGGAAACAAGTGAAATCAGAAGATGGCCTTGTGGTAGGACAAAACTATGGTCAACCAGTAAGATTACAAGCATAATTGCTTAAGTAAAATTGATTAAATGGGGACCAAATAGGGAATTAAGTCAGATCAGCAACAAACAAGCAGGCATGAATACAGAACAGGGGTTTTGCCTGCAGGGGGTTGAGTTAGGGGCCCTTCCTGGCTTTCTCAAGGTGATAGATAACCTATTTAGAAGTCAACCCCTGATATTCCATGATATTTATCCTTAGGGAAGTATGTGGATGCATTTGTTCTGTTTTTTGTCTTGAGGTCTGACCCACAGCACAGAGTTACAAGGTATGTTGTCCTCTGCACTGGCTCCTTCAGAGCTTAGCCTGAAGCTCAACTTATCTGACCATCAGTAATATTTATCTAACTTAGTCACCTAAAACAAGTCCACTAAAAACCATATTTGGGTCTAGGAAGCTAGTGTTTAAAGACCAGCAGGAAAGGTGGGCCAGGAAACCAGGGTACTCCCCAAGCTCCTCTCTGCCTGGGGTTGAAGTGGATGGCCTCTGGCCATTCTGGTTCCCAAAGAAGCACCAGATTCCGATTCCGATAACACCACTTCTCCACTGACCCCGCATCCCTGAGGGTGAGTGAGAGCACCTCCTGCCTGCTCACTGGCTTGTGCTGCTCTCCAGGAACTTCCCCATTCCTTGTTTAGTTTCTCAGGTTTTCCATCACCTAGGTAACTAATTCCCCGCTCTAGCATCTCTCAGTTAAAAGCAGCTTTTTTATTCCCTGATTGGCTCACATTGGTTACTGACAAAGAACAGATAAAAACATACAAAGAAAAGGTGGAGAGTGCAATATTAAGGAATAATACCACCAGCTTCAGTTCAGCAAAGGCTCTTTATGTATCCGGCACAATTTGAACTCACTGGATATTTCTATCAACCCAGTTCTGTAACTACATCTGATTCCCTCTTTTTCACAGATGAGGGAACTAAGGACTCAAAGAGGTTAAGTTACTTGCTCTTGGCACCTCTGTATTTTTAATTCTGCCCAAGTCAGGTATGGTGGCACACATAAATAATCCCAGCACCATAAAGGAAGGTGAGGCAAGAGGATCTCAAGTTTGTGGCTAGCCTAGGCTGATCAATTCAAAGCCAACCTGAAACGCAAAGCAAGATCCTGTCTCAAAAAAAGATAGAAGCTGAGGCCAGCAAGATAGCTCAGCAGACTAGGCACCTGCTTAGGCAAGACTAGGGACCAGGGTTCCATCCCTGGTACCATAACCCACACCAGCCCAGTCTCAGGTGCACTGAGACTGGGTGTGGTGGCATACTCCCCAGAGCTAGGGAGGCTGAAAACAGGAGGATCATTATGAGCCAGAGCTGGGTAGTAAGACCCTGCAGCAAATACATTAAAATAAAATTGGGTCAGCCAAATAGCTCAGCGGATTAAAGTACCTGCAAGCAGGCACAGGGGCCAGGGGTTCAATCCTCCAGCCTGCCATGACAGATCTCCCCTAGTTCCCCTCACACTGAGATGGCAATTGATTCTGGGCATGGTACACCTGTAATCCCAGCTCTTGGGAGACTGTAAACAGGCAGATCACTACAAGTCCATAGTACTGAGACTCAGAACACCCTGTAGACCCTACCCTAAAATACAAAAAAAGAAAAAAAAACTAGAAAAAATAAAAATAAAATATGGGCCAGCAAGATGACTCAGCGGTCTAAAGTGCCTGTTTAGGCAAGCTTAGGCAACTGCAGGGACCACAGTTCAATCTCAGCACTACATGCTGCACCAGTCCCACCCTCCAGGGCAGACTGAGCCAACCATAATATTAAAAAATAATAATAAAAGAAAAGAAAAACAAGAACTTCCAGGTATGGTGGCGCACACCTATAATTCCAGTACTCAGGAGACTGAGATAGGAAGATTGCCTCCAGTCCACAACCATTCTAGGCTACATAGTAAATTCAAGGCTAGCTTGGACCACAGACCACATAGTGAGATCCTGTCTCAAAAAAAATATTTTTGTAAAAAAAAAAAAAAAGAAAAAAAAGTTTTAATTCTAACAGATCTCTGTACATTTCTCAAAAATCAACAATCCACTATTTCCAAAACTGTAAGTGGTGAAGCTGAGATTCAAATCCAGACTCCAGAGAGCAAACACTCCAGAACAGGACACCAAGGAACGTGCTTAAGGTAGGATCAGGTGACACCTTCCAAGAGGCCAGGTGAAACAAGGACCGGGAAGCATCTACAGGATTTAGCAACAAGGAAGTCGGGGAGGACCTTGACCTAGAGAATCAGAAACCAAACAACATGAGCTGGGCTAAGAGTAAGCCAAAGGCTGGAGAACAGCAAGCCTTCCTTTCAAAGTTAATTTATGAAGAGGGGTCATAAAATTGGGGCACAAGATGAACAGTGAGTGCTACAACAGTATTGTCTTCACTTTTTTTTTTAACTTTATTTATATTATGGCTGGCGCAGCCTGCCCTGAGAATGGGGCTGGCGCAGCATGTGGTGCCAGGGAGCGAACCACGGTCCCTGTGATTGCCTAAGCTTGCTTCAGCAGGTGATTTAGACCACTGAGCCATGTCACCGGCCCTGTCTTCACTCTTCTTTTTTTTTTTTTTTTTTTTTTTTTTTTTTTTTTTTTGA
>PVJA010021741.1:0-35152 GCA_004027025.1 Myocastor coypus
GTCTCACTATGCAGTTCAGGCTGGCCTTGAGCTCATTTTTGTAGCCCAGGCTGGTCTCGAATTCACACCAGTCCTCCTGCCTCAGCCTTCCAAGTGCTGGGATTACAGGCGTGAGCCACCACCATGCCCGGCCTTTCCTTTGCATTTCTTGGTTCACCTCGTATTTGACTAAAACCCTTTGCCCTCCTTTTCCCCAACCGGTGAGATCAGAGGTTGTGATGTGGATCCTCTCCAGGGTATGTTGGCTTCTCATCCCCACCTGGAATGCCTTCTACTGCTGAGAAAAGAGAGCAGGAAAGTAGTACAAGTACATTGTTAAACTCTGCCTTTATTTTGTGCACAAACAAGAGAACCGCTCTCTTTCTGGGTCTCTAATACCCTCCTGTAACAGCACACTCTGCCTTGGACCTGGGCTCTGGCAGGGTCTGTCCCTCCCACTGCATGCCAACATCTGAACTCTTTGCTGGCTCTTCTGAGGCCTCTGCTCTCTGGAGCAACGGCCATCATCTCCCAATTTGTCCACCTCACGGTGGGCAGTGCAGGTTCTGCATTGCCTCTCTTGGTTCGGTCAGTTTTGGGATCTCCCTATGCTCTGTGGAGCACTTGTCACCAAGCAGAGTTAATGTCCTGCAGCCTCTTCAGGGAGACAGTCTCAAAGGTGGCTCAGAGGGCACACAAACCCGCGCGGCCCTGTGTGAACAATCCCAGTGAATCATTGTCCCAAGCGGGACAGAAGATGTTCTGTTGCTTCCAGCACCAACAAGGAGAAAGGTTGTCTCAATGGAGCCTGCAGACTTGCTTCCTTTCTTATTTGTTATGGTTTATTCCTAGTTGTGTCCCCACTGCCTCATGTAAGTCATGGAGCAGATGAAGCTGGAGGAGCAGCGAGAGGCTCTAAGGGTGCTGCTAGGCTCAAGGGGCAGGGCCAGAGGGCCCAGGGTGGAGTCAGAGGGCCTGGGGCAGAGCCAGAGGGCCCGGGGCGGACCCAGAAGGCCTGGGTCAGAGAGGTGCGAACCTTTAAACTGGTTGTGCCCGCTTCCCAAGGCCTGAGGTCTCTCCACAGTGTGGAACGGGTAGTTCTGGGAAAGGTAGCACCCTAGCCTCTTCTCCAGACCCTGTAGCACCGGGCGACAGTGTCTGTGATTGAGACCACCTTGGGCAGTGAGGAGATGTTTGGAGAAGTCAGAGGCACTGACCCTCTCCCCTGAGCATATAAGGTTCTGAGGTCTTGCTACGAATTTCAGGCTGCTTGACACTGTGAAACCTCCAGTGAGTGTGAGCTACATAAACCTTTCCTTCCTTCATTTTAACTGTTAGGTATTTTATTCCAGCAACGAGAGAAGAGTAACTAAGGCACCCTCCCTCCACCTACCTTGGCATGAAGACAGCACCTAGGACAAGAGGGCTAGGGATGGCGGGGGACTGCGAGGTGGGAAGACGAAGCCTGTGGCTTCTCCTTAAGCTCTGACAGGAGCATCCGGTCCCAGTTCGGTGGCTCCTTAAGCTCAGAGCATCTTTTATTTCCAACTTGGTTTTCAGCTCAGTTTATGGACTACAGGGGAAGAAGTCCCACATACTATCTCTCTGCATTATGCAATCATTTTCTTTTCAAAGCAACACCATCAAAATGTCATCTCTCCAACGTGCTAATTCTTGAAAGTTGTCAGAAAAACAAGGGATGTGTTAAAATAGTAAAATCATTCAAAGATGCCCGTGTTAACCCAAGGTATACCAAAGGAAGTCCCCTTTATAAAGAACTAAACTGCAGTTAGTCTAAGAAGATGTGATATAGTGACATTCTAGGATCCATCCACATGAACTTGGGAAGCTCATTCAAATAACAGAAATATTTTTTCTCACAGTTTAGAGTCTGGGAAGTTCAAGGTCAAGTAGAGAGTGATCCAAAGCTGAGTGAGGATTGTTTTATGATTTTTAGATATTTCATGCTCTTTGTATGTACTTCCATGGGTGAGAGACAGAGGGCAGAGAGCACGAGACAGAGAGAGAGAGAGAGAGAGAGAGAGAGAAAGAGTCAGAAAGAGACAGAGAGACAAAGAGACAGAGAGAAACAGAGACAGATAGACAGAAAGACAGGGAGACAGGGAGACAGAGACAGAGAGACAGATACACACAGAGAGACTAGGAAAATTAAACTATTTAACTCCTAATGTCCTCTACTCCAGACCTCATCACACAGGGAGTTAAGGCTTCAACATATGAACTTCTCATTTAGCCTATCACACTGTTGTATTCATTGTATCTCTACATTAGTCTAGCTTCACTGCTATTGTTATATATTCATCTCACTATGAATAAGTCATTCAAACTTTTCAAAGAACAATGTAAAAATATGATGTAATTTATTGTTTTTTCAGATGAAATGTTTATGTTCTTTTAACCTCTCTGTCTGTCTGTCTCTGTCCATCTCTCTGTCTCTCTGTCTCTGTCTCTCTGCCTCTCTCTCTCTCTCTCTCACACACACACACACACACACACAGACACACATATACGAGTACATAGCTGTGTATGTATAAACCTTCACCAACTAGTTTGGTACAACACACCGCCTGGATAATTTTAAAGTTAGAGGCATGTAATCAATAAGGAAAGAACTTGATTGGAGGAACAGATAGGAAGGACGATGACTTATGAGCTTACTTGACAATAATGGGCAAAACCAGCATGCACCGTCAGTGGGCACAGTGTCCAGTAGGGGAAGAGTGCTTGGCTGAGCCTCACACACCTGGCAGCCATCTGGAAGGGAACCAGGAGCAGAATTAGCCTGGTGATATAAAGAGGACAACACACTTGTGTGATTTTTTTTTCCAACACATTAGTTATTCAGTGCTCGCACAACATCACATCTTTATATTTAGAGTGCTTGTGTACACTAAAGGCAATTCCAGGGAGGCCAAGCCCTGCAACAATCACCCTCAAAATCAACATGGGAGAAGAACGAAGCAAGAGGCAACCCTGCTCAGCTGAGCCCAGTGGAGAGCCAAAGCAGAGGCTAAGGCCAGGTGAACTAGAGAAGTTCTAGACACAGAGGAGTGTAAAGTGAGCATCACGTTCTGGAAAGGGAAGGTACTGCATGCCAACCTGCCTCTTGAGGGTTGGTAAATGGTGTCTGGAGATGGCTCAGACACTCAGACCATTACCATGAGAAGCCAGCAGCTGACTGAGGCTGGCCTGGGATGTAGGTAATAGAGAGGAGGTCAACTGGATCATTCATTTCAGTCCTCTTCTCCTGTAATAACTGCCCTGGGTATTGACTGCTTTCCCCATTTCAGACACAAGATTGATGTTTTTTAAAACCCAGACCAAGTCTGACCAAATAGCTCAAGGATTAAAGTGCTTACAAGCAGGTGCAGGGGCTAGGGGTTTGATCCCCGGGCCTACCGTTACAGGCCCACCCTTGAGGCACATTGAGATAGCAGTTGAGACTGGACATGGTGGCTTGAGTCTATAATCCCAGCTCTTGAGGGGCTGCAAAGAGATGGATCACTGCAAGTCTGATCTAGTAGTGAGACCCTGAACGCCCTGTAGACACTTCCCTAAATTAAGAAAAGAAAAACTGGTTTTTAGACATAGACTACTTATGTTTAGAGAAATGTTGGGAATGAAACTACTATGTTTCTTACCAAAGAAATATCAGGTACATAAAACTGTCCACTGCACTCCATCTTCAGTTAGGAAGGCTGGTGCGTGGTAAGGACCCATTGGCATTCCTAGATGATAACACTTTCACTTGGGTAAAGGAAAATTCAAAGCATTCAATGGAAACCTGAATTTTAATGACTCCCTGTGAATGCTTCTGGCTGTCACCCCCACCCACAGTTCCCAGCACTCGTGCACTTGGAAGAACACCTTAACCTTGCCAGATTTTCTACACTGAGGCACACACAGAGCATAAGATGTTAGAAGAACTTCAGAAAGAAAAAAGTATCACTGTGAATACCCATTTTGGCTAAAGCTGATCAGTACAGCTGCTGTACAGCTACTGTAATACTAAGGAAATCAGATGGGGAATAAAAGGAGGTATAAAATCCCAAAGTGTTTAATGATTCTACTGTAATCAAAGGGAAGCATTAAGATCAACCACACCATTTGCAGGAGTTGCAAGATGCCAGGGCAAAGCATGCCAAGCACATGGCAAACAATATTGGGCTGCCCTGGGCTTATCTTTGCCTGCTAATTTGGTTATACACAGAGCATTACTTCATAATCAAAGAAGCCAATTAATACAGTTGCTGCAGATCAACATAAATGTGTTTACCTCTCTTGCAATTGGAGCTTGCCAACTTGAGATAACAAGTCAAAACTTACGTTCAACATGTGTTAAAAAGGAGCTTTACCTTAAGGTCTTTCCATGTCACGGACCTTTCTTTCAGGGAAGATTTGGCCTCCATTTTTCCTCTCTGACTTCTCCAGAAGAGTGAAGGAATTTCTTCTAAAGGCTTTACTAGCTGGGCGTGGTGGCGCACGCCTGTAATCTAGCATTTGGGAGGCTGAGGCAGGAGGATCAGTGCGAATTCGAGACCAACCTGGGCTACAAAAGTGAGCTCAAGGCCAGCCTGAACAGCATAGCAAGACCCTGTCTCAAAAAGACAAAAATAAATAAATAAATACATAAATACATAAATAAATAAATAAATAAAGGCTTTACTATCCCAAGAGCTCTCGTAATAGGTAATCTCATTCACTAAGAAATTACATACCTGTGTGCCCTAAGCAGAGGAGATTAATAAAAACATTTGTTTTCTGACATTCAAGCCAGAAAAAAAAAATGGTAGTACATAAGCAGGAGTTTTAATTCAACCAACATAAAAGGGAAGTTTGAGTTTTCTAAATCAGATGAAACATTGGGGTAATTCTTAATGTCCATTCGAATCTGTGTTTCACAAACAACACATAGAACAATGTTAGGACAATTGAACTATCGCATTATATTTCACCATTTCTAGAATGCAAAAAAGAAAGGCATCTGAAAGTTTAAAAAGAGTAAAATAATAATAAAGTGATTATATTTAGGTCTTATAATTAAGAAGGAAAATCTTTAGGAGAGGCAATTTCCACGTAGAACTGTGGTATGTTGTAGATTTCACTAGTAATATCATATTGAACGAAATCTACAGAGACATATATGCTTGCGTTAGTGATCTTTGAAATTTTACAGCATCTTTCGTTTAAGTTACAATTGTTAGAAAAAAATGAAATTCCTTACACTGGCTGTTCCATAACTTACTAGGTTTCATCTTCCCTGTAGCTTACTTAATTCCTTGTACTTGAGTCTGGTTATCAGTAAAAATAAAGATAATAATACCGACCTTCTCAGGATTTTATAAGATTTTAATGAAAACGTTTATGAAATTATTAGCAGAGCACTCAATACTTGATAAATGATGGCAACTTATTATTTTACGTAAAATGAAAATTGGGTTTTTAAGTGTATATTTACTTTTCACTCTCTGATTTGGCTTTGATCAAGGTCCCTGTAGTGTCAAGTAATAAAATTATAATTAGGATGCTCTAGACAAAAAAAAAAAAAAAAAAAACTTGGGGTGTTCACCTAAAGAAAAACAAATTTGAAAATTCGTACAAACCCTGAAAACTCTAAATATATGGAAATGGACTATTGTACTGTGTCCAGGAAATGTAAGCTAGGATTGGCGACTGCAGATCGACTAACAGCAAAGTCATTTAGAAAAGTGCCAAACATATTTTTACATTGATATAACAGTGAAGGTATAGACCCCTATTCTCTGGGTACACAAGTATACTTGGCTATTGCACACAGGTCACTTGGTGATTCAAAGACACTTGATGGCAAAAACCATTTTGAAATAAGTTCCATTTAACATTTCCTTTTCTAGTGTCATAAATGAGAACAAGATTCTCTAATCCTTTGTTCTCAAAGCAGGTTTAGTACATTTTTATGTCAATGGGCATGAGATTCGTTTCGCTTCTGTTGAAAATCACCTAAGGTCTGAATTGTTTTCTGTAATTCCAAACTGTTTTCTGTAATTCCAAATTGTGTAGATGTATTTGAAGAGAAATATTTTCTGCTACTTTCTATTATTTTATTAATTTATGATGATTTAAATATCTCATCTAATTTACATTAAATTACACAGAGAAAAAATCCGGCACCTTTACATGCTATTATAATACAATTTTGCTTTTGCTCAGAGTTTCACTAACTTGCTTTTTTAGTAGTAAACACCGGCGGACAGTGGGTCAAGTTGCAGAGGTTCCTTTCCTCCACTTCCATTTCTGTCTTTTGCACATACACACACACACACACACACACACACACACACACACAGAGAACAGGTGCTAAGACGCATAGACACATACATCTGTGTGTACTCATTGTCCAGAATAAAGAAGGAAAGTCATAACCCATTGCAAATCCCTGCCTGGGGCTCTTTAATGGGTCTAAAATTAGAGAAATCCAAACTTCATTCAAAGCAGCTTCCTTGTGGCAAATGGAGTCAGTGACCACAGCTGGTGACCACAGGGAAAACCCAGTCCCAAGGCATCACAGGCCCTGAGCAGAAGCAAGGCTCCAAGTGGCACAGTGTCCACCCAGCAAGAGCAGCCCCAGGCATCCGCCGGCCAGCAGTGTTAGCCATTATGTGTAGGCTGTGCAGAGAAGGCTTGGCATGGCCCTTAGACCCTTCTCTATTATCTACTTTTCCCGTTTCTGGTTTTGTTTTAGCTTTTCAGAGGCACAAAAACTCAGACACACTGCTCCATGAAAATGCTCCAAAATCATAATTTGGGACAATTTTTAGTGGGCTGGTGTGGTCTTGCTCACCTGCCTCCTGGGGTTCTGAGCATGAAGTCTCCTTGGCATGAATGACTTCCCTGAGGAGCTCCGCAGCATGAGCCCAGTGCTGAGGAGAGGCGGGTCTTTCCTTGTCCAAACCATCTGAGCTGGGGTGGAAGGCTGGAAGGCATCAAGAAAGCTGGATCTCATGGGGCAACAGCCCTCAGAGCCCCAGGGGTCTTCAGACCCCTCCAAATATCAGGTAGAAAGCTATGAGGTGGTGTCTCTAAATATTTTGCAGCCCAGAGGCTGATTTTTCAAAGTTCTACATATAAACATCAGCTACTCTTCTCAGACATAAACTTCAGCATTGTGAATTTTTCCAGGAAGTTCCTCCTGACCACTCATAACAGCTACAATAACATAGAGGATGTGTTTTAAAATCTGTCAAGTCATCATGCAATGCAAGGTGCTGGTGTTTCAGAAAGGTTTATGCAAGTATTACAGCTGCTGCACTAAACCTTTCAGGGAAGTTATTTGTGGTTTACACACAGGAAGTCTGGAGATGATGCTGGTCCAGCTGAGTGGAGAAGCTGTCTGCTGTCACCAGACACCGTGCTACTGCGGGGTTCTCTCATTGTCCAAAACCAGCCGAGAAGCAGAAAATCTCCATCCTGGAGTTGGTTCTGTCTAGGACCTGCTGGGATCACTAAACGAGTTCCATGTCCAGGCCTTGGTTCTCCTTCTGCAAAACAGGGATCGTGAGTCTTGTCTGGATGACTGGAAGGCCATTAAGCTCAGTATGCCCTTTCTGGACTCTTGATTTGACCCTCAAATCTACCCAAAGTCCACTCATCAAAGCAGGACCCTAGGCCCACTAACAAACACCTGTCCAGCCTTGCTGCCCAGCCCAGGATATAAAACTTATATTTACATTTTTCCTACTAAGTCTTTTGCTAAAGAAAAGTGGCACATACACTTGCAATGTACACTAATGGTTATTGAATATAGAAAGGAATAAGAGCATTGAAGGACATTCAATGTCCTTGGACCACATAAGCCATCAGGGTTCTTAAAGCTGAGATTATTCTGTTGAAGAACAATGGCACATGACATATACAAAGAGACACTAGATACTTAAGGTACATGAAAGATATCGGAACACTCAAATGCAGGACATCCTGTCTCAGCCATCCCTGGGTGACATCCTCAGCTCTCTCCCAGGCTTGCTTATCTTCCATCTATTCTTACAACATTGTGGCTATGAGCCCAGAACTCCCTGCTCCAACTTCAGTTTCCCCACCTTCAAGAAAAGCTGGATTCAGGCAGTGCACTCCTTCCCTATTTGCCCCTATGCTAGCCGTTCATTCATGCCATCTATTTCTCTTCGTGGCACGGGCTCCTGAGCCAGGGCCTGCAAATTAGATGTCAGTCTCTGAGTTGCTCTTTCCTGTGAGCACTGAAGTGACTTTCTCAGGATGCTAGCGAAAGTCCACACATCTAAGGGCATCATCGGCTCTCTATGACAACTACCAAACTGACTCTTCTGACCAATCCCAGAGGCCCGTGTCCGGCACAACCCTAGCCCATTCACCACTGCAGTGCTAGAGCCACAGTGTTCCCCAACACTGCCCACCTGACCACAGGATTTTTTCAATGACATGCAGACAAGAGCTTATCCTAACACTTTATTTTAGGTGAGCTTTTCTATAACTTTACTTGATTTAATTCTCATGAGAAACCAGGGAAAATGGTAATGCAGTTAGCAGCCGCCGCTGCTGTCAGAAGCGGCAGCCCCAGCCCACCACCATGAGGTATTCCCTGTGGTCGTACAGCTAAGAGCTGTTAGTTTTGAGATCCAGTCTGTGTGACCTGGAGCAGCAATGCCTGCTTCCACCACAGGGCCCAAGGCGGACTGCTGCCTTGCCTCGGGACATTAGATTTCACAGTCTCTTAAACCACACTGCTCTCTTCGACCTGGCAGAGAAGGTTTTCATTCATATTCCCCCAATTCTCCGCTAAGTTTATGTTTGGGTCCAAAAACATGGCAGTTGTCATCAATGAGAGAACCAGGTGAATGAGGGACGAGACGAGGATGAAATAGTTCCGTGCAAGACTGCGAGCTCATCAAAGAGTTAGGCCTCACAGGCCAGGAGGGGAGCTGCAGGGTGCTCCTGGCTTGGCCCTGGGCCTTCACCTCAGAGAAAGTCCGAGGAGCTGTAATGGAAGTCTGGACGTTGCTGAGCGCACCTGCTCATGAGCTTCAGGGCCCATGACAAAGTGCCTGCAGGTCTTCCTCTCCCGCATCTCAGCAGGCTGCTGTCATTCCCATCCTGCTCCACAAGGCTCCTCCTACCTCTTCGCCTAGCTGACCCCTATCTGCCACGCCCACCTCTGGGTAGAGGAAATGACTTGCCTTATAGCTTGCTTTGGGAATGAGGAAACGGGGCTCAGCAGGGCAGTAATAGCCCCAGATGACAGGGCTAATAAACCCTAAAAGTCAACCCTGGTGACAACGGGATGCATTCTTTCCACTTCATCTCATCTCACGCTGATAAGAAATGCAAAGCGCCACATAGTCCCACGGGACATTCATGGCTTTCCAGGGCACTCCCTGACAGTGAGTCACTCCGGCTGGGCATTCGGGAAGGGCTGGTCTCCAAGGCAGAGGCCAGCTGACGTCCCTTCCCTGGGAGCCCGAGAGACGCAGACAGGAGCAGGAGAGGGAGCCCAGGTGTGACACTGACTCTGAAGGTGTTCCCTCTCTAGCCTTGGTGGGAATGTGCTCTGCCTCACCTGCAACCTCTCGGCAGAGCTAATTCAAAATCATTTTGTGAGTCACATGTGACACACATTTTGAAGCCTTCCAGAGATGTACTGTTTGATTCATGTGTCAGCCCCCTGACGTGGCTCAGGCAGTGCTAAGCTGCAGAGCGCTTCACCTTGCCTGGGTCTTGTCTGTCACTTGGTCCTTGGAAGAGGCGAGAGGATTCAGAAGATGCCTGGGCGCTCGGGATTGAGTTACAGACTCAGGACCATCAGCGAGGAGGATGGGTGGGTGGATGCCAACTAGCTGCTGACATGGGGCCAACAGTGTATGTCTGCCTTTCTAAGGCCATCAACTGACTGGTCAGCTGTTTTGATAGATAGTAAAGGAGCTATAAGGCAAGTAAATTATTTATATTAAAATTGTCAAAATTGAGCAATCATTGTAGCTTATAAATTTCTCTTACACATCCCTTAATGGAAAAATTTACATTAAAATCTAAATCCATGAACCCTAAAGAGTAGGGAAGCAAATCCAAAGATTCTTGATGATATAACAAGAATCTCAAGGGTCTATATGAGTTAAAACACAAAAGAGTTGTATAGTAACATGCAATGATACCTTTCAGATTAATAATGATCGAAATGTGAATTCTCACTGAACAAACTGCAAATGCATATAGAGTTGGTACAAAATTCATAGCATTACTGTTCTTAGACATTTATTTAATTATTTTATCTAAACATGTACTTCCCACTATATGGCAAATTCTGGAGAAAAAAAAACAACCTTACACTCCAGGGACTTGGGAACTGCAGATTCCACTGTGCTACTCTTTGCTGGGATCACTGCCCATGCCAGCTATGTACAGGGAAACTCTGACACAAATTGTCGCAGTTTCTTCAGTGCCGCCAGTGACACACACCTGACTCAGCCTGAGATTCCGGCTTCTCCTTTTGCTTTGGTTTTATCCACATGAGTCAACATTCTAAACACTCTTCCAGGGAGCTGTACTGGAGGCCGGGGCCAAAGGGCGAGCTTCCTCTATGCCGCAGTTCCTCTCTGTCCTCTGCACTAACTTCTGACTCCTAATCCCTACATTATGTCACTGAACACACGGCACTCTTCAAGTCTCCTTAACTCCACAGGAAGGACAGGGGTGGAGATCTTCTCCCCGTCCCCTGAAAAGGTGACCATCCCTGCAGAAATCTCAGGGTGAAAATACTGTAGAGGCCCCCTCTCAGGTTGTGCCCACCACCCTGCCATTGCTGCTACTACTAATTGTAAGTGTATTTGCTTCATAGCTGTTACCTTTTTTTTTTTTTTTTTTTTTTTTTTTTTTTTTTTTTTTTTTTTTTTTTTTTTTTGGTCTTTCGGAGACAGGGTCTCACTATGCAGTTCAGGGTGGCCTTGAGCTCACTTTTGTAGCCCAGGCTGGTCTCGAACTCACACTGATCCTCCTGCCTCAGCCTCTCAAGTGCTGGGATTACAGGTGTGCGCCACCAGGCCTGGCCCACAGTTCTTGCTTCTGACTGCAAAACATGATGTGGGGACATCGTGACACTGAACATGGAACACAGTGACCAAGGAGAAGGAATGGGAGGGCAGCTGAAAGCAGGGCTTGGCAGCAAGCTAGACGGGTGGTACCAGCAACAACTGTTTGTCTTGGGTGTGTACAGTAGATATGTAATTGCGAGTACCACTGCATAGAGTTCCTGCAGTGAGGAGAGAGCTCAGCAGCACAAACTCCTACCTGGCAAGTGCAAGGTCCCAAATTCAACCCCTGGCATTGCAAAAAAGAGAAAAAAAGAATTTCCTAAATATTACAAGATGACATAGATGTGAGAATGGGCGCCTCGACTTGCCACTGTGCTGCCCGCTGTGTGCATCCACACTTTCGCAATCAAACAGTGCTCTTTACTTCTCGCCACGCTTGGCCCCACTTGGGCAGTTCTAGGAAGATGGCCCAGGGTGTCCTCAACTCCTCACTGTGCTCCACCTGCTGTCACCGAGCCCACGTCAGAGTTTGGCTGGAGAGAAGTTTATGACTACAAGCGTTACACTTGGTCCTTCAGTTCTCATGCTGTAAAACCATTCAGGCGCAAGTTAACCCAGGGAAGAAGTCAGGCAGAGCTTTTACTGCCCACTTCTAGTCAACTATCCATGCCAGCTGGACAATATTTGGTCATTCTAATTATGCAATCCATACTGCTGTACAGATGGGCAAGTTCAGGTAGCAGGGAAGGCCATGCTGGCCCTGTCTCCACTCAGGTCTGGCGTTGGCAGCCGGATGATCCCACACCTCGATGACGGTATCTGTGGTGTCCGAGAGCGCCAGCCACACATCTCTGAGAGCCACCCGCAGCTCCCTTTTCCCTGGCTGTTTTTCAGTACAGTGTTAGAATCATTTAGCGCATGATAATTCTCCTAGTTAATAAAATCTTTTTCTGTTTTTGAAGAAAAATTGCAATTGCTACTACGGACAGGAATTACAAGTTCCAGATTTCACTAAGACTCTTTCCTAAAACGCTATTGAAAATTGCTTTTCTTAGCTTGGTTTGTTGTGTATAAAGTTTAACTTAACCCTCTTCCAATTACTTTGGAGGGGGGGGAGAGAAAGAGAATTCACGCAAAGGCAGCCCCACTCACTGAATTAAAATCCACAACTTCTTGGTCTACACATTTCCCAGGTCCCCACCAAAGTATGATTCATGAGGAATCATGGCGGATCACTTTGTCTTTATGAAGTGTTGGAGATTATAGAGGTACTTAAGCAATTTTGCTAGGTTCTTGGCATTGTAAGGCAGGAGTAATCTCATTTCCTAATCCTGGGAACTTTTGCAGTATAATGACTGCTACATACTTAAGCAGATTGATAGGACACGCAGGATAAGTGGGTGAGTGGGTCTTGGGAAGGGATTTGATCCTGTTTTCCTGCCCAATCCTGCACAACAGAGCCTGGCAAGGGCCTCTTCCATCCCTCTGTCCAACCTTGTGCCCTCGCCCCATTTCCCTGCACGATTTCTTAGCCCCTGCCACTGCCCTCCCTACACACACAGCTTCGCTCTTCGCAGATAATTTCCCTTCCAGAAACTGCTTCTTATTTCTCACTTCCCACGTTCTTCTCATGCACTAAGCATTCTGGCACCAAGAATTCTTTCCTCACTCTTTTAATTTAAAAAGGTACCTGAAATTCTTTTGGAGCATAATGTCAAAGCCTAAAAGATTTTGTCAAACACGATTCTTAAATTCCTCCCGGGAGTAAGTGACAGCTCATTTCTTTTTGTTCACCTAAATTTGCAAAGTGAATCCCGTCCTCTCTTAAGAGGAGATTGTT
Source organism: Myocastor coypus (assembly GCA_004027025.1). Lineage (NCBI taxonomy): Eukaryota > Metazoa > Chordata > Mammalia > Rodentia > Myocastoridae > Myocastor > Myocastor coypus. The sequence goes on from PVJA010021741.1 coordinate 12,877, forward strand.
CATTTCAGGGTTGCGACTAGGATATCCCCACACTGATAATGTCAGTATTTCCTTTTTGATTATTCAAGGTGTTTCTTGCCAGTGCATTGCTTTTTCATCAGCTATTGAAGCTACCCAGGCTAAGTGTAGTAGAGACTGAGACAAGAGTATTTGCTTGGAATCTATCTTCACAGTCGCAATGTGGGCTGGGGGACCACTTCTATGCGAATGCTGTTTGTGGATGGAAATACTAACCTTCAGCGTATTTCTCAACTCCTCTTCTGGCAGATTTCTCTCAAGGAGCAGAGACTGAACACAAAGTCCCCAAGGCAGCACCCATGCCAACTCTGAAATTATGTTGTTCTTGTCTACATTTTGCGATTGGCTTCCTAGATAATCTCCCAGTCATATGTACCAAATACCCTCCCAGGTAAAGGGGAAAAAAAATGCTTGTGAAAAAGATAACAAGATTAAGTGAGAACAGTGGAGCTCCTTGAAACCAGCCATCTAAATGGCACCCAAAAGTGTTACAGGACATTCAAGGAGCACAGACTTGCAGAGGATTTCTGTGCTGGACAGCAGCTTTGCAATTTGAACAGCCCGCGGATTAGTAAGATCCAAAGCAACAAGTCATGACTCTGTTATATACAGCACTCTAAGGTGGAGACAAAGAGCTCTGGACTTAAGAAGGGATTTCTGAGCAGGCAGGAGTTTGGGGCCCTCCTGGAGGCTGAGCCCAGAGCCTTGGCCCTGAGCTGCATCTGTAGGCCTGTGTCTCATGTTTCTTTCTTTTCCTCCCCTCCCTCCTCCTCTCCACTGTCTCCATCTCTCCGTCCCTGCGTTTATGTCTCTGTCTCTCTTTCTCTTTCTGTTCCTCTCTTGCTTTTTCTCTCTCTCCCTCTCTCACCCTGCTCTTCATCTCTGCCTACCTTTTTATTTAAGACAAGATCTTGCTAAGCCATTAAACTGCACAATCTGAGCTCAAAATTCCAATTCTCTTGCCTCAACTTCTCAAAGTGCTGGGATTCCATGAATAAGCCACCATGTCTGGCCTGGTGGTGCTTTTCCAATACATGAAGATGCAGTGCTTTTTATACTATGTCTTGGACTGCTAATCCTTGGCAAAGATGATGGGAAGGTACTTCCACTGAGTAATGTCTTCCACAGTTTTAGCCGATGTGGACAGCGTATACAACCATCAACAGCATTTTAGTGGATCCACAGCAGGAACTATATCTGAAGAAGAAGTCAGAGAAAAAGATAATTGTAGAAGGTGAAATTAAAAACCTTTGGGAAAATCCAGAAAGAGCTTTAACATAAGCTTGCTGTGGACCTCAGCAAGCTTCCTCCAAAGTTTTCAAACATGGGCCAAGGGCTGGGAGGTCTTCATTAATAGATATAGGTGGCATGGTTCATGAGGGGCTTACAAGAAAATCTATCATAAAATGAAACAAATCTTACTGTGTGTATTTCTGGAAAGGGCAGCACATCCTCAAGCGAACCTTCAAACTAGAAATAGTATTGTCACTCCATAAGGGACATCTTAGTGGTTCCACTATCCAGCAGGCTGCAGAGGCCCGGATGTATAGGTGGACGGGATGGCAGAGGTGCTATCCAGGTCCAGGCAAGTGTGGGAGCTATGGTCTTAGTTTTTAATAAAAATCTTTTTAAAAGAAAATTTAAAAGTAACTTTAGCATACTATTTGTTTATATTTCAAACTAAGGTTTACCGTGAATCAAAGCTTTCAAAGCATGAAGTAGTTGACGAAGCAAGAAGCACACAGAATGCTAAGGCTAACTTAATAATTGAAGAAAGAAGGTGAATGTTGTGTGGTTGCGAGTGTGCATTGTGGACCAGGCTGTCTGCAGAGCGGCTCCATCACACATGTGCTGGGGGTCCTGCTTTGCTCACCGTTCCTTCCAACTCCTCAAGAGCAGCTTCCAGGCCTACAGGCTCTGTGCATCCATCCAGAGTGCCCAAGACAGAGCTTGTCAGCAAGGGCTTATGGTTTACACCAAATTTCTTACTGAACCTCACTTGTGCCCTTGTATATGGGGCATGTGGGAGGCCCAGGGCAGTGGCTTACCTGTCTACATAGCATGGCTGTCCCTTCCACAATGCGAGCCAACCTAATCCATGTCGGCACTCTCTCGAGCCAACACACAACCAAATCACCAGGCGAACACTCCCGGCTGTAGGCTATGCACAACAGTGACTACGAGTGTGACTTTTTTCTCATCTATACGAGTCATTCCCAGCTCAGCACAATGGTGCAGTCCCTTCTTGAAAATCACTTAGGAATGCGAACATTCATGGCATCTGTCCCACATCAGGATGGAAGCTGCTGGCAGCTAATGAATGGAGATGAGAATGCTACCCAATTCCCGACACTGAAAAAGCCAGCGGTGTATGGAGCAACGCATTAATGACCCAAGCTTCACAGGCGTTCGGTGAGAGCCAGGGAGGCATAGCCAAGTTATCTTGCAACTTTTGAGTACTCAAAGATGAAAGCATGAGTGACCGAGAAACACTCAGAATTTATAAATTCTGTTTCTCTAAACATCAGAGGCTCTGCCAGTTCACTGGCCAATGCAAACTTCAATTAAAGAAGGAAAATGGTATCTTCCATGACTCAGAGCAGTCTCACAATGAAGCGGGCTTTCTGTTCATCAGCCAGGCCAAAGCACAGCAAATTTTTGTGATAAGTTAAATTTCTTTATTGAGTTTTAGGTAACTTCTGTGTTAATTATAATCAAAAAGTTAATAATGTCTGTAATTGTTTATCTTTTCTGAAATATAATTTTAAGTCAATTCTTCATTCTCAGATAGTACCATAAAACAGAATCAATGGAAATATGCACTTAATTTTCTCAAGCCAAAGTGACATAATATTTACAGAGTATAAAAGAAACTGGTCTATGATCCTAATGGAAACCTCGAAATTAAGGCCGGAGGCTTTGAAAAGAATCCTGCATTCTAAATTACCCCTTTTTTATATTTGAGAGCATTTTCTTATCTCTGTAATCAGTAACCAGCTTAAATCTTTGTGTGGTGATGAAAATGCATATTGTCCTTTAAGTTTTAAAATCTCTAAATTGGTTACTTGCTAATTATGGTTTTCATGTCTCTAGCTATCAAATGGACAGAAACAATGTGGGCATTGAATTTTCTAAATTATACCATATCCAGTTTCAGAAAGCAGAATATTGTATATTAGAAAATGTACTGTGCCCCATCCTGATGAGCCATGACAGAATGTATCAGTCCCGTGTCTACCCTCAAATTGGTGGGGCTCTGGGTCCTGCCCCAACCTGAGTCCTCCGGTCAGGAGATCTCTAGTGGGGCCAGAACTGACCTGGATCAGTCCCTGATTTGTGTAGGGTTGAGGTTAGGGTTAGGGCTAGGGCTAGAACTAGGGTTGGTTATGGGTGCAGTAGGATTAAGTTTAGGGCTAGGGTTAGCATAGGGATGTGTACCACAGCTGATTCCCCTCAGCTCACTCTGTGCTTTGAGTCCTAGTCTTTCCCTGGTGTGTGTTGTCAGCTTCCTCAGATGGAATTCCCTGCCTGGGTATCATAAGACCTTCATCTATCATAGCATTTCCTGTCCAGAGCACCCTCCTCAAGTGAACATCAGCTTTATTCAGAAGTTCAGAGAATTTTGCCTGAGACAAGAGAAGCAGTGTTTTCCACCCAGCACCCCCAAACATGGCTGGTGCTTGCAGGTAAGGGAAGGGGTGATCTGCAGGACATACGAAGCCAAAGCCAGGGGAGCCTCAGCCCAGTGGTGACCTCAAGGACCAGTAACTGTCAGCCATCCCCTTCCTCCTAGGCATCCTTTGCCTAGCTTTATTCCATGACATTTTCTTTCTTGTCTTCTCAATGGAAGTCATTTATAGAAAGTCAACATTTCCAGTCTTCCTTGATATCACTGGAAGAAGAACTGCTCAAGGTGACAGCTGCAGTCACCTCTAGCATCTCAGCTCACCTTTGTCATGTCAGGAGACTCTTGACTGAGGGCCTTGGTGGCTCCAGCATAGGTCACTTGGGGAATAGGGCTCAGTGGTGGTGATGGATGGAAGCTAGCTGCTTTCTACAATACCCAGGGCCTGCCAGCAACCCTCTGGATCCTCCTCTGTCCAGGACATCTGAGGCAGGAAGGCATTCCGAGAGCTGTGTCCCTGAGATACTGTCTGGCACTTAGGACATTCAGCATCACCCATGTTATTTGTGGAAGCTGGAGAAATAAGCAAGCCCATGTCAGAGCTGTGAGCGCTAGGGAATTACAGAATCAGCCAGAGCTGCTGCTGAGTGGGAGACAGCTGAGTGATGCCATAGGCTGCACCCAGGCCCTGTCATTTCCACATTAAATGTGTCCTCCCAGTGTGACAGCATCTGGAGAAGTAACCTTTAAAGAGAAGTTAAACCTAAATGTGGTCATAAGGGTGGCACCATAGAACTCTAGGGCTGGTGACATCATGCGCAGAAAGACACAGAAGGACAAGGCCACATGAGGACAGTTTAGGATACATATTCTGCAGCCCAAGGACAGAAACTTCCAGAGAAATCATGTGGCCAACACTTTGGCCGTGGACCTCCATCTTGCAGAAGTGCAACAGAAAGCAAATGAATGCCTTTTAAGCCACTGACCTCTGATGCTGTGTCTGCATAGTCACAGTTGGTTGACATAGGTGACATCACAGGTATTATCTGAGTGCCTCCTATATGCTGAGTTTGGTGAGTTTGGTGCCAATTTCTGTAGGACCCTGTGTCACTGCCACATCCGCAGAGACTTGAGGTGGAAGTCTTACCAAAGACTTACCAAGGTAAGTCTCTGAAACAATCCCTTGTGGGCCCTTCACTAAATTCACTCTGTTCTTGTAATTTGTTTGTTTTTTAGAAAGTTGAAACTCTAATTTCTGCTGATTCCAATTACTGACACCCTGTGCTATCTTTAACATTTAACTGGGCAACAATCACAGCTTAATTTGTTCCAGTTTTTCATTCCATCAGCCAAAAAAACAGGTATTTGATAAACATTATTAATAACTTGAATTTCCAGCTTCTTATACTTTTACTACTTATTTTAATAGCTTTTAACAGTTATTATGTATATCTGAATTCCTCCAATACTATCTTTCACATTATTTCTTTTTTTTTTTTTTTTTTTTTTTTTTTTTTTTTTTTTTTTTTTTTTTTTTTTTTTTTTTTTTTTTTTTTTTTTTTTTTTTTTTTTTTTTTTTTTTTTTTTTTTTTTTTTTTTTTTTTTTTTTTTTTTTTTTTTTTTTTTTTTTTTTTTTTTTTGTCTTTTTGAGACAGGGTCTCACTATGCAATTGAAGCTGGCCTTGAGCTCACTTTTGTAGCCCAGGCTGGTCTCGAACTCGTACCAATCCCCCTGCCTCAGCCTCCCGAGTGCTGGGATTATAGGCGTGCGCCACCACGCCCGGCTCTCACATTACTTCTTTAACAGAGTCATATTTTAAACTTTTTAGAAATTATGTTAAAAGATCACTTTGCAACTTGTATGTACAGTGTGACAAAATCATCTTTTTAAAAGGTCAGAATATTATTCAACATTCCAACTTTTAGGAGCCATTTAAAAATATTCACCCACGTAAAGACAAATTTCAATATTTTGCATGTAACAACAGTACATGTGGTTCTATTTATTATGAAATAATTATAGTACAAATAATGTGGGTTTTTACAACAAGTAAATCAAACTTGTATATTGTATCATTTTGGGTTTGGGTACTGAAGGCATGCTCATGCACAGATTTTAAATAGTAGACTGAGATCTAACTGTAATTATAACATCAAATATGTTTTCATAAGCTGGTGCTTGTAATCTTTTTTCTTTAAAAAAATGTATTTTTATAGCTTGTGCGCACTTAAATTAGGGCATGGGCGTTCCGGGATTGCTCCTTGCAAGCACTTTTCTAAAAATAATACATTGAGGACATGGAAATTCTTTATTCCATGCAAATGAAAACACGATTTGTATGTAATTATGACTACGGTTTTCTTTCAATATTTGTTGCAGAAGAGCCAGAGATGCCTTGAGACGCTGGGGAAGACTTTGGATTAGATGAATGAGAGGATTGACTTGCTGATCAATTCATCTTGAGGCAAATGTGCAAAATTAGTGTTATTTTTGTCTAGCTCAATATCTATTGTACTTCACCATCTGTGTTTATAAACAGTGATATTCTGGAGGAAAAGGCTATCCCCTAGAATGTATTAGGGAGATGGGGCCATCCCGCTATGTGACTGACTCAGACTAGGTTCATCTGGTTAACACTCCTCATCACACATGGCACAGGGTCCTCAAATAGCCCCTGGAACAGAGAGTCCAACGTTAGGATTTTGTCAATGCCTTTTTACAAAGTAGCACTGAGGCACTGTTGGATGAAGGGACCTCGGGGAGCTCGTGACCAGACACACCTGTGGAGACCTGTGCAGGTGACCCTTTCTCTCTTTGAATCTGTGGGAAGGCTATCCTGTGAACAGGGGGGAAGCAGAATGACTATCCACATGCTCCTTCCAGAGGGAAGTGAGGATGCAGATTTAGGAAAGTCATCAATTTCATTTTGCAGTCAGTGGTTTGTTAGATTTATTTTGGTTCCTTGGGCCAGCCGGATAACTCAGCAGACTAAAGCACCTGCTTTGGCAGAGCACAGTGGCTGGGGTTCAATCCGCTGCCTGCCATGTCAGCCCCACGTCCGGGGTGCCTTGAGACAGTAATTGAGACTGGGCATGGTGGTGTGCACCTGTAATCCTAGCACTTTAGAGGCTTAAAACAGAAAGAATACTATGAGTCCAATCTGTGTATTGAGACCCTGTAGACCCTGTCAACACTGTAGACTCTGTATCAAACACATTTTTTAAAAAATAGATTTATTTTGGTTCCTAGACTGGGAAACCACGTTGCTGCCACCATTGCCTATCCAGTCAAAGGAGAGTTTGCTAATGTTCTTTACAGCCTCCCTTTTCATGCTTTGTGCTGGGCAAGTGGGACTTGAGAGGGGTGTCCTGAACGCTGTGCCAAGAGCACTTTGTTTTTAGAACTGCAAATCCTAGGACTGAGACTCTAGGTTGCCCTTCAAAGCCCAACAAACTAATCCCACGAGATTTAGTTTGGCTGCATCTTCTCTGCATCTGCACTGGGCTGTTTGAAAACCACTTTCTTTAAGACACTCTGGTCTTCTCTGCTGACCACACCCCATCACTGAAATGCTGTTCATGTGATTTTCTTCTTTGTGATCCCAGCTCTTCCACCACCCAGAAGCTCTGACTATTAGTTCGAAGGTGCGGCAGAGGTTTTTCCCTTGAGCTCCAAGAGGTGCCTGGTGCACACCTTCCTCCTTACTTAGTCTACTTCCTGAGACCTTGTCATTAATTTCACCTGTCCAAATTCTGCATGTGCACACATGTGTGTATGTGTATGTACATGCATGTGTGTGTGTCTCCGTGTGTGTATGTGTAAGTTGAAGCCATTAAAATTCCTGAAGCACCACATTTCCGATCCCCATAACTGACTTCAATGTTCATATCCAAAAATAGCTTTTGCTTCATACAAGATGTGATGACTCAGACATAGCCATTCAGTGGCACGTGCTCTTCTCAGATTCATCTCCTACTGAAAACGTTGCTTTTATTTTATTTTACCCAGCTCATAACCCACATGTCTATATGGACTTCGTGGACGTGCCCCACCCATTAGTTCAACAATTTTATTTCAATCTATGCTTTCAGGGATTCAGGGAGATAGCTCCGCGGCACAAGTGCCTGCCTGGCAAGTGCAAGGTCGTGAGTTTGAACACCGGTCCCACCAAAACAAAACAAAAAATATGCTTGCAAAATGAAGTAGGGATTGATTCCTAAAAAGAAACACAAAAATTCAGAAAATCTGTACATTAGAGACAGAATTAGGGATGCAGAAATAGAATATCAATATTCAATTTTCTAAAAATTAAAATTTGATAATCTATATTACTTGTTGAAGGTCTAGATAGTTAATGAAGTGTTAGATCTGGTGCTCACAGAGACCAACAGATATGTTCAAGATTTTATGTTTGAAAAAGTGAGTTTTGATTGAAGTTACTTTATACACACATTTGCATAAACATTGATATCCAAATATTCGACAGTTCATATTCAAGTCCTTCATATTCTGATGAATCAAGTCAATATCTGTTGGACCTTGACATAGTTTTCCCCTACAAGGGAGTACTACTTTGCCATCAAGAATGATCAACCATTCATTCATCAATACAAAATGGATGTCCATAACATTCAGTAAAATAAGTCAGACACAGAAGTTTAAATATCAACTTCTTTCTCCTCTATTAAAAAAAAAAAAAAAAAAAAAAAAAAAACCTCAAAAGTAATAAACCAAAACTGTAGGTAGTGAACATTTTTTTTAACACATTTGGTACAAGGTCTCACTCTGCAACATGGTCTCCCCGTAAGCCTCTTGTTCCCAGCCTCCCCAGCACTGGGATTATGCTCATGCACCACCACGCTCAGATTTGATGGTGGGCTCAGTGTACCTGAGGAGGGGCAGGGGCTGCATGTGGTGCTGGGGCATAGAACCCAGGTCCCAGCGCTTGCCAAAGCAGGTGCTTAGCCCCCTGAACTATCTGGCCAGCCAATTTACATCGTAAATAAAAGGTAAAATATAGCATAGATAAGGACTGGGGGATGGAGCTTTCTCAGATCCAAGGAGATCAAGAGATGGAGGCAAAGGGAGGGATGTACAGGAAAGAGGCTTCAAAGAACTGTGATGCGCTACCTGCAATGTGCCACAGCATCTCTGAGAATCATGCACTGCAAACATCGGCAGACATCCACTGCCAAAGAGGTTACCCTACGTCAGAAATCAAAGGAGGAGTTCTAGCCCCATCTCCACTCTTTTTGATGACTTTCTGGTCAAATGAATGTGAGCAAACGATGCGGCTCCTTTCGAACTTTGGCTCCTTCACCTAGATCACAGTTTTCTGATGATGCTTAGCTTGTCCCTCACGGGTGGCACACATGCAGTCAGCAGTAGGAGCACATGCCCAGCTGCTGTTCACACACATGTTCCTTCAAGCAGTTCCTCACCATCCCAAGGACCCAGCTACCATGCAGCCAAGGAGCTCTTCCTGCTCGCTGTACCTCTCAGACTCAAGCACTGAGAGCTCAACTTAGCTCAGAGCTACTTAGCACCACACAGAGGCATGGTGAGAAGAGGAGGCCAGGCTAGCCTCCTCAAACTCCCTTTGTCAGCCCCACTTTGGCTCACCGTGGACATCACATCCCAGCTCTTGGACTCCTGGAGCTGCTATTCTAGAAACCTCTGCCAGTGTAGAGCTCACCTCAAGGCAGAAAGGAGCTTCACCCTCAGCAGTGCACCGATGACACAGAAAGCAAGTACACAGGATTGTGCTGAAGAAACTTGGCGCTGCAGAGCTACAGCCAAACCTGCGGAAGGTCCAGCTCTCCAGCCCCGGAGCCTTGGCTGTCCCAGCCTTCCCTGGCAAGTTGGTTGCATATTTTGTGTTTCTGGGGAGAGTCAGGCACTGCAGGAATTCTGCTTGTCATTAACAAAAGATCTCTGGAGTGGGCTGTGAAGGGCAAGCTCCGAAAGCTGGTGAAGAAATAACAGGAGCCAGGGGACATTAGCCAGTACTTTGCAGGGTGCCATCGCTGAGAAGGAACTACAGATAAGGCATTCTTCATCGTCCTTGATGAGCCTTCCGTGGAGAAGAGGAAGCACTACCTTCGCATCCTGTGCCTTCTATGCTTGGGAGCTCCTTTACCTGTGTTTCAGTTAAACACAGATAGAGTGGATGCTCTCACATCGCTGCTTAGCAATGTTTTTATGGTGATGTGCATGGTCCCTCACATTCCAACGTGCCGAAGCAGGCTTTGCATGCACATCGGAAGAAGGTTGGAACTTTGGATGATATGAAACCCAGTTGAAATGAACAGGGAGTGTATGCTACAGCATCCTGCAGCACATAGCTGGATGCCCAAAGCACAGCCTCTGTAAACGCCCAGCTCCAGAAGACCTAGCACACTGACAGCACAGCAGCAAGTGAGCCCTGGACTCAGATGGACAAAATCCAGGCTTCTGCGCTCCTGCAGAAATGGATGCTTCTTACAATACTTACCATTTTGGATAGTGTACACATTTAACAAGTTCTCTTTCTATGCTGTGGCAAGTAAGAAAAAGCTTGCAGCTCTAGCCAAAGTGAATCGGAAGTGCTTCAGACTTTGCTGGCCTCTGCTAGCTTATGCCATCACGTTCTCCAGGTGAAAGCTTTCTTCCTGGCACCTCCATCATGCTGACTAGGCACTGGAGCACCTGCAGAAGCTGCCTTTGCCTTGAAATGGAAAGACCTAGGTGGGCAGAAACTGCATTTGGTGGAATTACAGTAAGGTGAAACTGTGAAGGCCGCATGTTCTCCGGTTTTTCATTTCCACTGAAAATCTGCATTTTCACTCACTCACAATCACATAGTGAGGAAATATGCAGCTTACCCTTGGCAGGGGGCCAGCTCTAGCAGCCCCAAAGCTCCTCAGGATTCCTTCAGAGAACATCAAACAGGACAAATAGAGGGGGGAAAAAAAAGCTAGGGTGAAATTGAATGTTTCTTGTGGAGGGAAAACCTTAACCAAGATCACAGGGCTTTTTTTTTTTTTTTTTTTTAAATCTTTAAGTAATGCAAACATTGAGGGTCTCAGGAAGTTTAATGGAATGTGAACAGGCTTAGATTTAAAAAAAAAAAATTAGGTTAAGCTTAGCTTACAACAGGCTTGGTTTTATGTTATCCAATAGACAGCTTTTGTTTAATTCATTTGATTTAAACCAAAGATGTGAAGATAATCAGAAGTGCATAAGGTGAGTGGGGGATTGGCAGGAGGCGGTAGCAAATAAGAAAAGGTTCAGATCATTCAAAACCATAAGTGAGGGGTAATGGGGGCTGAGTTCAGATGCATAGGTGAGTCTGGGATCATGAGAGGGAGAGTGGCGCCTGCTGAAGACCCACTCACGGGGGCGGCAGCACGGACAGCCATGGTCTACCCTCTAGAGGACCTCTCAAAGCCAAGCATGCTGGAGTACGCACCAGCTTCGGTCTTCACAACGATCTCTCCAATTTGATGTAGCTTGAAACCATTGAACAATAACGAGATCAGAAAAACCACAAGAATAATATTGGGGACTGGAGTGATAGCTTGGCGGACTAACGCGCCTGTTTAGACAAGCTTAGTCAAGTACAGAGACTGCAGTTTGGCCCTAGCACCATATTCCATGCCAGCACCACCTCCAGGCCGGGCGGAGCCAGCCAGAGTCCAGGTGTAGTTGTTCATGCCTTCAACCCCAGTGTTGGGGAGGTTGAAAGAGGGATTCACCACGAGTCTATCTGAGCTGCGTAGTGAGACCCTGCAACAACCAAATACACTGAAAAGAATAATAATAATATTTAGTGAAACTCATATTCATACATTACTTAGGTAGATCCAATGAAAGGTTTTCTTTATGAATTTAAGACAGAGTGTACAGGGTGTACAGGGACTTACTCTGTAGAACAGACTTGTAGTGTCCCTCCTATTTTCAGCTTGCCAAGTACTGCAATTACCCTAGTGCACCTCCATGCCCAGTCTCAGTTGCCTTCTCAGCACGCCTCGGTGGTAGGGTCTGGATGGCACTCCAGGGGTCGAACCCCAGCCACTGTGCTCTGCAGAAGCAGGTGCGTTAGAAAGAATTTTTGTTGTTGTTCTTGCCATTTTTAAATATAGTAACGTTGATACCCTGCAAGGGAGCAAATCATGGGAGGAAGAAGAGGAAGTGAGAACCTAGTCTGTTCTGACAAGAAAAGGAAGTGATACAAGGACGGGCACTGAGGCCCCCTGCTAGGAGCAGATCCGCAGCTTTGCTTCCTACCTATCTTTTCCTTCACACTCCTCCAACCTAGCTTCCACCCCCATGCTACTGCAACAAAAGTTAACAAAGTCTCCCCATTAGACATAAGTTGATTAAAACTCTTCAATAATCCTCTTCACCAGCCTTTCAGATCAAGGTCAAATACTCCTTCCTGTGGCAAGACTTCCTTGGGGAGCTCTCTGGGTTCCTCGCAGGAGAGAGCTCAGCAGAGCCAAGCTCAGCTGGATATTATGGTGGGACATTGCCAGCAGTAGGTACACTGAGACCTGCTTGGTAGACATTGCCAGGGTGTGTTGGTCCTCCTTGCACAGGAGTCCCTGACACACCCACCCATGCTGGGACCATTATTGTTTTTTCCTCCTAACCACTGCCTATCTGTCTATGAAGAAAGCAGAGTTGCAAATAATGAGCACTGTAGAGAGTAATTTTGAAAGAAAGCAAATGATCAAGTTATTCCAAATTTCATAATTTAAGGCTCTAGAGATGCTTCATGAACTAAATTTCATAGTTTCTAAGGTGCAACAAAGTAATTGAAAAATAAGTTGAGGAAAAAGTGTAAGGAAAGACACAGAAATACAGTTGGAGGGAGTCATCTTGTCAATGTAGGACTCCAAATTAGGCAGACAAGGCTGAGCTATAGGTAGATAGAAAGGATGGAGCAAGGGCCTGACCTGACCAGGTGCTCCACCTTTGCTTGGAAACATGATGCACTCTGTGACCAGAAGCAGAGAGATCAGAACAAAGTGAGGAAAAGGAAGCCAAGAACCCACAGAAGTCTCGGATCAAAGCACCCTGATGACCTCAGGAATCATCTTCAATGGCAGTAGCTGGTAACAGCTTAGCACTCTTCTACAAAGAGCTCACTCTGTAAAAACAGTAGGACAAAATGCTGCGAATGACTGCACCACATGTGGGACAGCTGCATCCATAATCCTAGAAGTTTCCTGAATTCTTGCACTCAAGATAAGAAATTATGTTCTGCCTTAACAATACTAATGCCATGGCTACAGGGGCCAAAAATAGCAACCTTATGTCCTTTGTCCTGTCTTTGAGCTTTCAGCATAGTACCCTACTGCACAGGTCCCTACAATATATTACAATTAGGAATGCCAAGGAATTGAGCACCTGTGATTTTCTATTAATTTTTAATTGAACATCATCAGGGAGTCAGTTCTGCTGATAGCACACTACTATTATGGAATATTAGACTATACATACAACTACTTTCTGCTAGTTCAATGATAAATACTTGTACTAATAGTGTTTAGAGAAGTTATCATGGCTGCATCTTGTACTCTGAACAACTACTATGATGACAACATGTATTGTATTAATTATTATGGCTGTCCTACTAACATGTTGGGAAACTGTTCCACTGTTATTTCTTATGAAAAGTAATAAAATTAAAAATAATAAGAGTTTTGTTATACAAGAAAACATGTTATTTTAGGAGGTAAACAAAAGATCTCTTTAATTTCTTGGTTGTGACAAGAAAGGCCAGGATCATTTCTGGAACATGTAAAGACTGAGACTTCGCTGAGCAGTCGGAAAGTACCCAGCTTGGCATGCTGGAGGAACTTGGGCTTCTTGCATGACATACCTAAGACAGAGTAGTGAAGCAACTTGTATAAATTATATCTTGAAATGAACCAGGAATCTCCTCAAGACCCATTCCCCAAATGTAATTTTGAATAATATGGATGATTGGCTTAACCACACTGAATCTTTTAATACTTCAGATTACTAAAGAATTTAATACCAACAGGATATGATTAATGATTTACTTCATTTATATCTTACAAAATGACTCAAGTGTGTCCAAGAGTAATAATTTTGGTAGAGGAAGGCACGGTATAGTGGATGGGAACAATGACAATTCTTTTCTGATAAAATTAATAAATGACTTGGTATAGCTGGAGGGCTCCTGAGTCATTATTACCTACTGAATAACTAACTTGAGAACTCATTTTTCAGATATCTAAGTCTATGACTTATATCTTTAAAAATACTAAATTAAGCAATTTCTTCTTTCTGACTGATGTAAAAACAGCAGAATGTAAATTAATCTTAATAACAGGGTCTTTGTGCTCATTACTACACTGATCACAATTAATGCCCGACCGTCTGCAACTCCATCATGGCTTCACAATTGTCAGCAATATGTTGAAAAATAAATATTGCTACGTTTTACATGGTAATAAGGAGGGAAATGTGATATGCTAAAATGAAATAAATGACATGGTAGCGGACATCAACTTGTCTCTAATGAGAATTAGCATGAGTGAACAGACAATATTTCCACGTCCTTTGCGTCTGTATTTCCTCCTTCATTCACACATTCTTATGGTGCTAAATAAGCATAAACAGAGTACTGCAAACAACTTATGAGAGAAGGAGGCCAGCAAGGGTATGGGGTCCTACTGAATAGGAACTTTACTTAATCACAGCTCTATCTGTGGTAACGTGTACAATGCCAGTATTTTTTTTTTTTTTTTTGTGAGTAACAGACAGGGTAGATTAAATTATAACAGTGATTTAAGTGAATCTTTAGGCTATTGTGTGGATAAATCTGTAAGTAACGCTGATAAATCAGGTAAAGCAGGTGGGGTGAACCCAGTTCTATTTCACTGGGTGAACAAAAAGGCATTGCTGTTCTTATGCAGGAAAGCAGACTGATGGAGCGGGGGAGGCCCTGCATTTGGGGAGGCAGTGGGAACCCTTTCCAAGGTCAATGTGAAGTCAGCCGACCCCAGGTTAAGGTGATTCCAGGTAGGTCGTGCAGCAAGCATTTAGCTTGAAAGGAGAGTTCAATGCGGACTGTAGGAACTGTGTCAGTATCAATTCCTCGAAATGGCCTAGTGATTATTCTGTGTCACAAACATGTAATATAAATAATAACAGTGACAGCTCAGTCAGGTCCGAGCTATTAAGGGGCCAGTGTCCATGTGGCTCCAGTAAAAAGAGATTTAAAACCTTTGAAAAGAACCTCATTTGGGGCCAGGGAGATATCTCAATGGACTAAGGGCCTGCTTAGGCAAGTGCAAGGGACAGCCAAGGTTTGATCCCTGGCACCACATGCTGTGCTGGCCCCATCCCCTGGGTGCACTGAACCCAAAATGGAGCCCGGGCGTGGTGAGACACACCTATAATCCCAGCACTAAGGAGGCTGAAAACAGAAAGATCACTATGAGTCAAGCTATGTAGTGAGACCCTGCACAAAACAAAGGAACAAACAAACAACGACAACAACAAAAAAAGGGAAAGACTAAAAAAAGAACCACATTTCAAGAAAGAGAACACAGGTAATAAGTGAGGAGAAAACAAAGGTGACAGTGGGGCTGACCAGGTGCCTCAACTGACTCAAAATGTGTCCCTTTCATGGTCATCTTGCCCTCATGGAAGAACCAGAAGTCACATGGGGCCACGTCTGGTGAACACAGTAGAGAACACAACACGATGCTGCTAGGACCTTCCTTGCCCTCAGAATTTTAAGAATACCATCTTGTCATGGTTTGAGGGACACCATATAATACAGGACACATTTAATAATATTAGTTCATAAGGAATCATCCAATAATTATACAAAACAAATGCAGGAAATCTATTCACATACTAATACTAGAGAATCCAGCTCAGAGCCTGGATCCTCATAACCTGTGTGAGTCCACCTGAAGACCTAGAGCTTATAACAATGCCTTCCACACATCCAACTGTAGGCCTAGAGCCCACAATGTCTCATGCAGACCTGCTTCATTGATCTGTGTTGGAAAGGCCCAAAGGTCAGTGGTGGAAGCTAAAAACTCCATGCCATTGGGATGAAGGATCTGTACAAGCAGGCTCAGGGATCTGAACTAGAGTTAGTTAGGAAGCAACGCTGAAGGTAAGCACCAGAGCTCTCCCAAAGGTATCACAGACATCTTCAGCAACAGTGAGGTCCAGAGGAAGGCAGGTTCTGATCAGGAAAGTGAGTGTGACAACCTTCTCCACGAGGATAAGCAATGCGCTATCTTCCCCTCTAGATCCAGGAAGTGATGCTCAAGATAAGGACCAGAGCTCCCCCATCAGGAAAGCTAGCATGATAAGGTCCTCCAGCAGAACAGCCCAAGAGAACCAGCAGCTTCCAACAGCTCCAACAACTTCTCAAAATAGCATCCCTAACAGCGTCTTAGCAGCTCCTCCTGTTCTGCCTCTATGCTGCTGGCAACTGTCTGTAGGTGGGCATCCTGCATCCAGCACTGTGCTGATTGAATTCTTCTGGGTATAATAAGTTGAGCACCAGTTAGAAATCCATTACAATCATCATTTGGCTCCCTTTCGGGTTGCTTAAAGAGCATTTAAAGAGTTGTTGTTTAGTCTGACATCACACTGTATGCCTTTTCTGTCTTCTCTGATTCTCAGATGTCCCTGTAAAGCCCCTGTTGACCACTGTCCATCGTTTTCCTTCTGCACCATGACAACTTCCATGGGCTCTTCTCAGGAGCTTGTTCTAGAAAGGGCAGGACAGGCCTGGAAGCTACTTCACCTTTGTGCCCAAAAGAATAGATGAACAGAAGTCAAATTTTCTCCCATTTGCAAATTCTGACACTTTTACATAAGGAGTCACCTGACCATCTGAGAAGGTAAGCCCATGGAACTTGACTGTCGACACATGGGTCACCTAAGTGTAGAATGTGGACCAAGAAACTATGCACCGCTGAGTTTATGTTTGTGCACATTTCCTTTGTCACTACCCATTCGAATAAAAAGTGCTTATTGGAGAAGGTAAAGCTATCTAATCAATAGGGTGAATAAGGAAGGAACATATGACTAAGATAAATAAAAGAACTAGGCAACCCATGCTCCCTGTCTTAGGGTGAGAGAGTGTGCCAGTGTTAGTGTAACATCGTCTACGTGTGTGTGTGTGTGTGTGTGTGTGTGTCTGTATGCACATCTGTCTGTCTGCTTGCCTGTCTGTCTGTCTGTCTGTCTGTGTCTATAGCAACTCTCTGCTTTTTCGCCTGAGTTAGGGCAGAATACATCTTCTATTTTAATAAATTAGTTTTCTTTGAATGTGTCTCCTTTTTTCACCCACAAATTTAATATGAATAAAAAAAAATAAATTTCACATGGATAAATCCATTGCGCAATTCTAATGAAGCTTATAAACATATGAAGTGACCCAACTAAAAGGCATTTTGATGCCAGTTAAACTAATATTTTAACTCAAATTGAAAACTCAGTACAGCTACAATCACATATGGTGCCACTTTTATAGGAACAAAACCAATGAGCTCTCTACCTCAAGGAAATGGCAAGTTGCATGTATTAAGCAAAGTGAATCCTCCTTCAAACAGTACAGAGCCTGTATCTGAGATGCAGCCCTGTGGGCTCTGCCCAATAAAAGGCATGCAGCCTATTTTACAAAATGAACCTGTATTTTCCGTGATATGCTAATTCTTTGTGTTGTTATTTTTACATATAGGAGTGAAAGCTTTGCAGACCTGCTATGGAAAAAGCTGGTAGAGGAACAATGTGACTCATGGGGTTTCAGATCCAGTTTTACAAAGTACACATTCTAGACATCCTTAGCTGGACAATATAAAAGGAGAATACAGAATTTAGTACCTAGAAAATCTAAGAACACAATGACAATTTCTGTGACAACGTACTCAGGCTGAATGAAGTAATACTCAGATCATTTGAGATCCAAAACAAATAGGTAGATAGAAGAGAATATACAGGCCCGGAATGTAGAAGTAATGGCTTCTGGACAGAAAAAAAAGAAAGCAAATTTAAGTTAAGGAAACCTTCTGTTTTGTAGTCGTTTTAATTTAAGGATGTGTCTCTTCCTCCAGCAAACTGCTTCCACCCTCTCCAAGGGTCACTGATTTTATTTTGCACAGAGAATCTCCACAGGTTGCCCCCTGGGAAAAGTGGGTCTCCTCAATACAGCCTGGATTCCAACTCCTTTCCCCAAAATTTAGTCCGCTCAAGTTTAGTATTCCCATAGGCTTCATTTCTTCCATTAAATGCATCATTCCAGGAGTTACAGCATATACTACCATGGGTTGTGCTGGTCCAGACTGGATATATTTGGCAGAGAAAACAGTGATGCTGATGTGTGTGACAGAAGACAACGTGAACAGCTATGAAGACATCTGTTGAGAATATAGTTATTTCTGAATGCAGCTTTGACAATACAAAGCTCTTGGAACCTCTGACAAGAATCTGTAAAATCAAGTATTTTTGTGGCTGTGTTAGAAACTTTCCAGTCAGGAAGAAATTCAGGGACTGGGGAGATAGCTCCGAGGCACAAGTGCCTGCTGGGCAAGTGCAAGGTCGTGAGTTCGAACCCTGGTCCCACCAAAAAAAAAAAAAAAAAAGAAATTCAGTCATTTCAATGCAAGACATAAGCACATGGTACGAGGAACTGGTGCTCCCATAGGACATCCATAGGACAAAGGCAGCCATAGCAGTCAGCAGGTAGAAAGAGGAGGAAGGAGCCAGGAACAAAATAAAAGCTTGCAGGTCTGCCCCCCGACCCAGTGACCTGCCTCCAGCTGAGTCCCCAGCACTTTTAGCTTCACACCCATCAGTGAACAAATCCACTGATGTATATGTCACCCACACTTTTGAAACAGGAGACTGTGTTAGGACGCTTTGGATCTAAACTATAACAATGGCTATTTCAAATCTCATTGGAAATAAGCTAGCAACTGTGGTTCTAAACATATATTTAAATTGACCATGCTGAAACCATTAAAGTGACAAAGGACTCTTTTGCCAAGGGAGAAAAGAGTCTCAGACATTGGCAGATGCATGGACACAAAGAAGCCCCACATGGGACTGCTCACCCTCTGCTATACACTCCCAGCAAGGGCCCGAACTTTTGAAGCTGACTGTCTTCCATTCTATCTGTGTCAATGCACTGGTTAATCTCTCTGCTTCATTGGACTGAGAGAGTCCTGGAGAAGTCATTGATGGTGAGGGTGATGATGTCATTGGTGAGCTAATTCTGCCTGATGAGCTTAAAGGTGAGGTATGAATATGTGAGGCATCGGTGGTGAGCACATACTTGGCCTTTCTGTTTCCCTGATGGCAGCAGTTAAGGAGCTGTCTTCTTCCAGGTTCTTCCACCATGGTCCTTTTGCCTTAGAGCAGGCCAGCCATGTACCAAAGTCCCTGAAACCCTTAGCCAAAGTAAGTCTCTCCTACTTTAAGTTGCAAGTGTTAGATAGGTTGTTCCAACAATAGAAATCTGACTGATATAATCGGAATCAATGAAAGACTCTAATTAGCTAACTTGGGTGTCAGACATTAACCACAGCTTAGCACCAAGTAACACCGTAGAGCTTGTCTTGCTGGAGAGTCTTGTCGGTTCTTGTTAACAGTATTCATCATCAAGAGAAATGGGGAAAGAAATCTTGTGCAAGAAAAAAGAAGCAAGACGTAACCGAAGTGATAGCTAAATCCACCCACACCTTCACTACGAAGGCCTTACGTAGATGCATTGCATGTTCAGGCTAAGGTTGTGTTTCTTTTCTACTCTTAGATGTGAAAGCAAAGAGAGCAAGAGAGGAGTGGCTTCCTTTAAATGAATTGAGAAACAGACTTGAAATTAAGAGACAGTTTCTCATGGAAACTACTGTCTAGCCATGTCAACACTGGCCGTTCACTTTCTCCTAGAGAAAATGAGACAGCTACAGCAAGGAGCCCTAACCCATTTCCCACATCTCCTTGAGGTAAGATGAGAATCCAACATGGTAGGTACTGGGAGGAAAGCAGGAAGAGTGTGGTTCTGGTTATGTTGGGTAACACCGGCCTTTGGTTTTCTGTGCTATCCTTGCTGTTCATGAATTTTTCCTTCTATCTATATTAAAAACAAGACAAAACAGGAAGGGTTGTATTTTTGATAAAATGATAACCTGGGAGTGCTGACCTGCTGCAAATGTGTGCTTATCGTATCCAATTTGTCCACAATATTCACTAACATTTGGCTTAGTTTCCTTGCTACAATTTGTCCTTCTGTGTTGAGAAAGTAAACATAGTGTTAGTATCTCAAATCCAAAAAACTCAAAATCTAAAATGCTCTGAAATTCTGAACTTTGTGAGCTTGGGGACAGTGATCAGAAGCTTCAGATGTTGGAGAATTTAAAATTTCAGCTACTCAGTTTATGGATCCTCACCAGGTGAAGATCCTGTTAACATTCCCCAAGCCCTAGCCTCTGAGACCAGAAACTCTTCCCCAGTGCATTGTGGGTAAGGGATATTCAATCTGTAAAAAGGCTGAAGTACATTAACTTACTTCATGAAGACGTAGTTAGCAGTTTCAGTGTAATCTACTTCACTCAACGTGGAGCAACTAGATTGTATTCTTAGGTGATTCAGGTTCCCTAAGGAGCAGAGCCAAGGAGAACTCCTTCACACCTGGTACTAGAGGCTCTCTGCCTTACCAGATAATGTCTCTAGACCCCTCCACACCTCATTATATTAAAAAAAACAAAGTTAAAAATTATATCTCCCACCCACAGGGAAAGTGAATATACAGATGGAATAACAGGAGATTTTACAAATGTGTCATAAAAGAGTGACATACAAATGTCATAGGTGTCAGGAACCATCTGTAAGTCAGTAGCAGATTCTGTAGCCAAAATGGAGAAAAGCACACTAGACAGGGTCTTGGGGTGACCTCACATGACATGTTCTTCCTACAGTGTACTTGCTCTTAAACAAGATAGACACAGGGTCTCTGGGTGGCCCCTCAGCACCACATATGCACTGAACATCATGCCTATGGACATCACACATTTGATCCATTTTTCTGAAGACCCACTGGCCCTGGCCTGCTCCTTGTAGGCATGGCAGTACATGGTGTGACTTATCTCCAGGCTTCTGTCAAAGGGTGTGGCTTCAGCACCACTAGTCCAAAAATAAAAAATCGTCCAATTTTGCAGTTGATGTGACAGGACAAATGGTAGTCCAAACCCAGGCACACAGAATACTCTACGGATGATAATCTTGAGGCCCTGTTCATCACAAGTGCACAGAATATTACTGAATTTCCATAACAAAGTCTTCATTTGATACTCCGATCCCCTAAGTTAATAAGCAAATATGCCCAAATTAAAAAAAAAAAAAAAAAAAAAACCCTCCAGTACTAAAAGCATTTGTGCTCTAGGGCATTTTGCATAAAAGATGCTCAGATGTTGTTATAGTTTATATCTAGTTGTCCCCACAAAGCCTCATGCAGTCATAGGGCGGGGACTTCCATAGATTGAGACTTGACTCATGAGTCACTGGGATTAGTATTTTAGTACTGATCTAGAGTTTGAGACTTGATCCATGATCCCTGAGATTATGTGTTTTGAATGCTTCTGGGATTATGGGTGTAGACTAAGGCAGATAGCCTGAGGTAGAGAACCTGGATATAATATAAAGAAAGACAGAGAGACAGACTCAAGCTGTTGCTCTCCTGTTTCTGTCACCATTTTTTTCCCTTGATATAAATAATTTTATTCTACTCTTTGATGTGCAAATAAAACACTTTACCATTGAAAATTAAGTTTGTATTTGATTCCCAATTTACTATATTGTTTTTTTTCAATTTTTTTATTGTTTAAATTTAACAATGGTTATATTACATATGTTCATCATCAGATCAGTTTAGATTAAAACATATAGGTATATAAGATTGATCAAACAATTAAACATTAACCTTTCTAAATCCACATTACTTTTTTTTTCTTTTCCCCCTTCTTTTCTTTGAAAGTTGACATATTGCATATTGTCCTCACCTCCCTATTGATGTTGCATAGAAAAAAGAAAGAAAGAAAGAAAAAAAAAAAGGAAAGAATATACTTCTCTTTGGACTAAGAGGAAGCAGATACATATACAGTCAAAGGTTTTGCAATTGCAGTGTGCCACCAGTGAAGCTTGTGATGTTGAAGGCTATTGAATCTAAGCCTCCTAAAGCTCATCTCACCAATCTAGCTCTGCGTTCCGTGCATTGTAATTAAGGATTTTTTTTTTTCTTGCTGGGTGGTCAAGGGCAAGTCGAAGCAAGACCTGTATAACAAAACATTCATTTTTTTTTTTTTTCATCTTCCAGGGTCAAATCCCCTCAGGATTAAATTTGAGACCATGGACAGTACTTTGTAGAACTGTTGTTAGTGTCAGCCTTCGGGACAAGTCACGGCCGTTGCTTGGCCATTTTGCTTTCTGTGAAAGCCTGAGAGAATGTTTTTCTCTGGGTGACTCTCCTTAGACGCACTGCAGTTCATTCATCCCTTTCCTCTGAGGTCCCATAATCTCCTTGACCAGGAAATTTGGGACACCTCTGAGTTATAGGATATTACAGCACAGGTTCTCTTATATCCTGTACTGCT